>LPNX010349183.1:92875-145124 GCA_001517045.1 Pseudotsuga menziesii
AATCATGAAAAACCATCCCAAGGGATCTATGAAGACATCTATGAACTATCCAACCACATAATATTGAAGACACTTTATTCTTTATGTCTTCAAAAGTCACCCCAGGCTAGACCATGATACCACCAAGACAAAGTAGGATTTATGTTTTCCTTAGTTCCCTGGATTAAAATTTTCTCACATAAAATTCAAAAAGTGTCTAACAAACAAAGTACACTCTTAATAACTTCCACACTTGACACATGCAATGTTGATAGCAGTGTGCATAGGGAGTTTCGTAATGTTGTTTTTTACCTTTCCAAGATATTATATTTTTACCATTCTACATGATTAGGTTGGGTTAGAAACTCATATTTTCTACATCATAAAACATTCTACAGTGCTCTTCAATATGACCGTACGGAGTATTGTCCATATTTGAGACAGATTGAACTTAGAACATATTGTTGTATTTTCCTATAATTATATCACTAGTTGGTAATTCCCTTATTCAATTTAGTAGCCTTTCTTTCACTCCCTCTAGTCTTCTTCAAGATCCCCCCCCCCGCCCTCCTTGAATCTTTCTTGTCTCTTGTTGTTGTAAAGATGCCTCATAGTAATTTTTAGGATAATGGCTACCTTCTTGGGTGATGACTATATTTTTGGATGATGGTTTTACCCTTTGTAAAATATGTTTCTATTTAATCCTCATTTAAAGAGAATAGATGGTGTTTGTCTAATGCTTAGGTAAATTAGGATTGCACTACATTCCTCACTAGTGATATCAAGGTCTCTCATTAAGTTGAACTTTCCCATTCAATCTTAGATGCTTATATTAAAATTATTTGAAAATAATTACAATCTATATCATCATAAATAATGTCCTCTGGTGTCTCCAATATTATGTAAATGATAAAATCACAAGCATTTAATCACTAATGCAAAATTTGACAATTAATCACAAGGGTAATATTCCAAGATATCATAGAAGATAATAATGAGAAGGGCATGTTGAAGGGATTGAAAAACATATAAATGATGACTTGTTGTGTTGTATGGAGCAAGGGATGAGTGCTAAGAGTTGTGCTAGTAGAGAGATTGAATAAAGAACCCATATTTATTTGCTTGGTTGGTATCTTGGAATATTTTACTAAAGAGAAGAGGGGTTTGATAAACCCTGATAGTATCATAGCTCAACACATGAGTGACATACTATAGTGGAATAATGTCTTGTTGGGAGTAAATTAATCCCACCATAGTTAGTTTCCTTGGAGCTTTGTATTTGAAAATAAATTTATCTACATTTTATCTATGAATTGAATACTATAGAATGATGAGTAAAATCACATCAATATCGACATAATATTTTAAATTAATAATCCATGTACATGATGTATGTTAAGATTGATTAGGTCATGTACAAAACTTATATGGTATATTTTTGGATTATCTTGCTTGAATCCTATTTGGAAAAAGGGTTGTGTAAGAGAATGGGTTCCACGTCCTTGTAAGATTGATTTCTAAAATTTATGGTCTCCATGGTTCTTTAATCTAATAAGTTGTTAATAAATTATTTTTTAAAATAATGGAAATTATGGAACCAAAATTCGTGTAGGTGCATTCCTTGTATCTAGTTCTTTTTCTTGTAGGCACAACCATTTAATCATGTCCTTGTCTTTATTTTCTCATTGAATTGATATTTGGGGTTCTAACAGGGGCATGTTTTGTTTTTTTGCTTACTTTATTATTTATAATAGTTATGTTTGGACATTTGTATTTGCATATATGCATCATAGAATAGTAGCTTTTCTTATTGTCTTCAAATTTATGATGCTTAGATTTCAATATGGCCATAGTTTGGTCAAAGCATCCCATTTTTCCTTAGCAATATTTTCTAGTTATGAATGACATTTACCAAAAGGTTTTTCATACAATTGATCAGATCAGAAGGTGGAGAATTGACTAAAAATCCCAATTCCTTTTGTTCTAGGGATTTACAAGTCTCCCACATTCTTTATTCCTTATGCATTCTCTCTTGAATATATTTTTAGAACTACTCCATTATCTTTCAAGTTCTTTGATGATAGTCTTGTAAAGTTCTTTTATTTCCTTATATAAGGCATATTAAGGTACAAATTCTACTTTTGGTCGTCTATTTTCTCTCCTTGTTCTTTAAAACCATTAAATTATTTATTTCCTTTCTCTTTTCTTTTTCTTCTTGTTACTTCTTTCCACTCTAGGTATTCCTTTTCCTAATAGTCTAGGTATTCTAGTTTGTTGGGTGATCTACGTCGTTCTATAATGTGGTTATTGTGATTTTTGACTTGGATTGATGTATGCTTGCATGGATATATATTCTAGGAGCCAAATTTTCTATCTTTTATGTCCATTAATTGGATTTCAGTTTGGTATTGTTTTGTATCATTTTCTATTTTAACTACATTTTTCTTCTACTTTTCCTTGTCTTTTTCGCGTTGTTTATGTTCATACAACCTTGGTTGTTCTTTAGGTGATCCCCCAGCTGTTTCTTTTTCTTATATGGGGTCTCCATCAGAATTTGCTCTATATTCTATGCAACTAATGCATCCTAAATCTAATGTTGTCCTTGCTCACTCGGGGCTGATTTAGTTGGGACAAATACAGTTGGGGTACTACATTTATGTATTGTTAGCTTGTTTTTGTTGGTTAGTTTGTTGTTGGTCCATCGACTATTCTTGTCGTTTTTTATCTATGTCATTCCATATTGTGGTTGGTGTGCTTTTTGACCTGAATTGATGTATTCTTGCATGGATAGATCTTCTAAGGACCCAACTTTTCTATCTTTTAAGTTAATTATTTGGCTTTCAATTTGTTATTGTTTTGTATCCTTTTCTATTTTAACTAAATTTTTCTTCTACTTTTCCTTGGATTTTTCTTATTGTTTATGTTTATACAACCCTGATTGTTCTTCATCTGCTCCCCGAGTTGTTTCTTATTTTATTTTTATGGGGTTTCCATCAGAACTTGCTTTGCCTTATATCCAACTAATGCATCATAAGGCTAATGTTGTCTTTTCTCACTCGAGGATGATTTAGTTGGGACATATGTATTTGAGGTACTACTTCTATGTATTGTTAGCTCATTTTTGTTGGTTCATCGACTATTCTTGTAATTTTTTCTCTCGACTATTTTTTCTGTTGCTCTTCTTCAACTTGTGTTGGTTTGGGTGTGTTACCACTCAGAATTGCACCCAAGATTGTGGAAAGTGAACCCCGAGGTAAAAACAAAACCATTTTAGGAAAGGGAGTTGGATTCCTCGCTTCTAGAGAGGGATCTCTCACGGATATATAACAAGGCCAGATACAAACATGAAATGAAATTTAGATATTGTTGTGGTTGAAACATGGTAATGGTATATTGGGCTATGGAGTCACAATTATTAAGAAACAAAGAGCAGTTTGTATAGGAAATGTCTGCAAAAGAAAGATAATACTTCAGTTACAGTCAGTATATTTTTTGTCTGGTGGAAAAGAAGGAAAGATGACATTCCATTAACACATAGTACCAATTCGATGAATTATGCATTAAATTTCATAGAAACGATTTATGAATATCTGAAACGAGCATAACAAAGTATGAATTCTGAAAAATATCACACACTTGTCTTGGATATGAAAGAAAAAATAATGAAAAGATTAACAAGAAGGACATGCACATAAAGAAGAGGAATCACAGACTGTAACTGAGAAATATACATGAATTTTTGCATTCAAATGCCAACATTTGGCTATGTAACTTTTATTAAAGATAGATCTAAAAATTACATAACGTAAAAGTCTCATGGGTTTCAACCCTTTCTTCCCTTGTTTAGGGTATACTTATAGTGTCTTAGACCCCCAAGACCAACCTCGAAACATGGAAAAAAATAGTTACAAATTGAGAAACAAACTTCTAACAAACTCTAACATGGCACATTTTCCATGGTTTACATAAAACAAAAAATATGTTGTGGACGCGCATGCTGGATTTAAAACAATAATGCATCTTCAGGATTCTGGCTCACTTGATCATCCTACATTTATCCCCTTGATCCTCGTCACGGTTAGGCATGTCCTCATTGGCGCAACCTGTATTTAATTTTCCTATAGTTTTCAATTGTCTTCCATTGATCAATAGTTGGCAGATCCAGACTAACTATCTCCTTATCCAATACCCTAAGCTCCACATTTTCTGGATAAGAGAAATATGGCAATTTGGCACATGTAGCTTTAAAGTCAAACAACATTCCAAAGTCTCTAGCTAACTTGTCAGTCACAGTTTTACCTAACAAGTATTGTTGTTGCATATCATCAAACTATCTATGATCTAGTCTACGATTGATTAATATGTCATGATACTCCTCCTAAGAAACCATTACTCCTTTCTCTTCCAAAAAGAAAGGAAGCCCTCTTTTGAATAAAGGATTAAAAAGTTGAATAAAATCTGTAACTTAATTATGCATGAAACCAATTTTTTCTTGAATTGTTTCTAAGTGATGATACTTATTCACCACTCTTCTTGCCCATGTCATAACCAAAACTCTATCCTTGACATTTTCTTTCCCGATTTCTTATTCTGTCAAATTGTTCAAAAAGTTGATTGCATTATTAACTATGTCCATGGGATTTTTGTTTAAGACATGCTTTACCATCGGGACATTTTGCCTAGCTTCTTGTGTGACAATCTCTTTATCCAGAACAAAATCCAAATAGGGCCCGAGCTTGGCTGCTTGTGCTATTAGTACATCCTAGATAAGATGTTTTGCTCCTTCTAAGGCAACCTATCCTGAAACTTGTTTTTCCAATTTGTTATTCTTTTCTACTGGCTCCTTACAGTTATCTTCCAACTTCTTTCTTTCATATTCTTACTTTTCAACTATCTTCCAAGCTTTTATTTTGTTTCTTCAAACCAGTGTTTTCTAAAGCTTTAAGAATTACCTGGGACATAGCTTGAGAGAGATAATTTGTACCAGATTGTACAAAAGATGAAATAACTTGTACTTGTTGTTCCTTATCCTTTTCCTTTAGTTATTTTAGTTCCCTTTCCAAATATGCTTTTTTTTTTTCAAAAGCCTTTTATTTTTCAACCCAGAGTCCTGCATATTTATCCCATTGTTTTTCCTTCTCTTGAAATTTTAGCAACCTTATCTTATAATCAATTAGTTTAGTATTCAAAGATTCTTTCTCTTTTTAAAACTCTGTCAACTCAGAGATTTGTATGAGCTGAATAGATGGGATATTTATCTTCCTTTTTAACAATTGGATTACATTTTCTTTTTCCTTTAACATATTATGTGTGGAAGCTCTCTTATCAGGATGACTATCAGCCACCAATAAATCCACTTGAAGTTTCTTAATCTGCGCTTGGTGGGCCTTATTCTCCACCTTCTCCTTTCTGAGTAGATCTTCAACTTTTTTCTTGCTAGATTGTAACTTTGATACCTTCAATGTTGCTTGTAACAAATCAATATAAATTATATCACTTGTTTCTTTGTGTAAATGGATCATATCAATAGTAGGAATCTTCTTCAGATTCATCCTCAATTTAGACACTTTATTTTCTGCAGTCACTGCCAAATTTAATGTGCCTTTAGCGTGATTCCTAATAGTCACTAGGGATACATCTTGACCAAACAATTTTATCACTTCATCATATAGCTTCATCTTTTCATCAAAAAAAAAATTCACTCACATCTTTATATTTGTTTAGCAATTTAGTTTTGGACTTGTACTTATCTGCAGTTCCTACAAGAATGTTATCAAATGTGTACTCCTAGATTTCAAAGGTTGGGCCTTTGAACTTCACAAGTTTCTTTCTTCCTTTAGCCTTTGTAGCCTGTACAAGTTTTCCTAGATTTTCAATTTTTTGTTTCTTGGGTGTTCTGGCAGTGTCTTCCTCATCTATATCCATGGCTTCTGAGCAATCTCCCTTATTCACCTTTTCAGAAAAAATAACCAATGGAGTGATATGGGTAGATGCAGCAACAATACTAGAAACATCTTGTTGAGGAGGAGAACCCCCTAGTGCAGGTGAAAGTGAATCCTCTTGCATATCCTCACCATTATTAATATCTTTGGGATAATCCATCCAATTTGATGCCTCAAACATTCTTGCCAGCTCAGAATGCTGAAATGGTTTGTTTTTGTTTGCTTGTCTCCTATCTGAGATGATATGGTGAGGTTCATAATTGATAGAAGATTACATTGAAAATCCCATTCCTCTAAGCATGATTTCAATAATTGGAAGGGATGATTTACTCTTAATGGTAAGAGGACCAACTGTCCATGGAAATTTGATTCCTAAAGGCTTATTATAGCTCAGGAAATGCTCATCTTCAACTATTAGCCTTTGTCTATTCAATTCTAATGCAAACACCCTCACTGTCAAAAATGATGGTAGGACATGAGGCTAGTGAGAAAATCCATATGATCTAATCAAAATATTATGTTTAGAAAGGAACCAATCCCCTACTCTTCTTTCATGTGATAACTGCAATAACTCTTTCATTTCTGGTAGGACTCTCAGTATTTTTTCTTGAAATAAAACATTATATACTGGTGCCGTAAGAAAATTCATAAACTTGTAATAATATTTACTCATTTCATCCGTTATAACCATCTCTGGAAGATGCAAACTATCTTCCTTGAATGTTAAGAACATCCTCGGCTTAAAATATTGAAATATGAAAGTTCTTGTCCTGAGTAAGTTTATTAGCTAAGAACAGATGTTCTCATCCAAAAAATTATCAAATTTAATGCGAGATGATTGCATGGACTGACTCAATTTCTCAGAGTCTACTTGATAGGTACTAAGGGTGGACATTAGACTCAACAAGAGTTTTGTGACGTATTTATTCGTATCCATCCCCAAAAATTGACTTACCAAGGTTATCAAAGACTAGGTCTCTTCATTCAACAATTTGTAATCAATGGGAAAATGGTGATTAAGCAATTGACTTTCAAGTTTTGAGGAAAGATTCCTTTTGTTCGATTGAGGATTCTCAAAAAAACTAGACTAAGTTTTCTTCTTTGTATTCTTTAAACCTTTCAGCGAAATCAATAGGAATTAATAGAGTATTTCGGATGATGAGGGAGTTTACTAGACACTGAATCTTAGACCTAGATGCATCCATTATTACCCCCTTTGAAGGAGAGTAATTACTGACATGCCACTCAATGAACTCAAGATAGTTTGGGGTTTGTTCAATAGAAAAATAAAAGAAATATGAAATGAATACTCCATGAGTATCAATCCCCTAATCTTTTAGGACCTTCAATTTTTTTTTACTGGCTTATACATTATCATTTAGCAGGATAGTATCGAAGATTTCAAAGTCTTTATCTTCAATGTTTTCTTCAACATTTTTATACTCAAGATTCTGAACTTCTAAATCTTCCATTTCAACCATGAAATACTAGTTCAAAGGAGAAATAAACCTACCAGGTCAGCTGACAAATGTTTCAAAAAAAAATTTCCTCGGTGGCACCTTCTGCACATTCTGAATTCTCATTTTCCAATGCTCCAGAAAAAGAAAATAGTTTCAATCCATGTGCTTGTACTTATATTACTTTATTCTCCATATAAAGTGTGCATCTTTTTCTCTAAAATTTAATCTCACCCATAGATATGATGTTCTTCAATCTGGGCCCCTGATTCTTAACCATTGGCTAAACACACTACCTTACTTCTGCTTATTTTACTCCTCTTTATTCCTCATACAACTTTAAAAACTGGAACAAACCTCCATCCTTGATCTATGCCCCTTTCCAATCTGAGCCGTCCATTTTGATTTATCTGTAAACCTTGATTTCTAGTTGCATGGTCTTCGCTATTCTCCTTATAACTTTTATGCCCATATTGATTTATGGTCATAGATCCATTTTGACTTAAGTCTGCCCCCTAGATCCCTGTTCACATTTACACTTTCGCACTTACACGAGAATTTCCTTCTTCACATCTTAGATGAGAGAAACCATTTTTAGTCATGGATCTATATTTAACGTTCATTAGGACGATCAAAATATGTGGCCCATATTCAATTCCATGAATCTCAACCCTAACTTTTCTCTGTACAACTTCAACTAATGAAATCCTCCTCAGCCCTTGATAAAAAAATTCCTGTAATCTCCACTGTTCAAGTTTAACGAGCCTACAATATTCTACAAATTTCAAGAGTAAGTTTCTCTGCGCATGTTCAATCAACAAAATATTTTTCCACCCTAGATCTCTCCCCAAGTCGATGTCCACCATTGAAACATGCCCCTATTTTAACACATTCCGTAGATTTGAAATGGGAATTTCCATGAGCACTTTAGATCAGTGGAATTTACCTCCGCTGCTGATCTAAACCCTCGTCAATCTTAACCCTTGAAACTTGCAGGTGCTTTATCCTATTCTTCAAATACAAAAAGTGATTTTCGTCATGCATGTTATATTTGTGAAATAGATTTCCTCCATTTATTTGCTTTGACCATTAATCGTCGTCGTTGAAATACCATCTCTTTTACACCATTTCACTGATTTGAAAGTTTTATTTCTCCCTGCACATAAAAACTGTGAAATTGTTCAAGACCGTAGATTTACTTAATCCTTTTAGTCCAACGGACTTTGGTATCTATAAGTTAACTTGTTCCTGCTTATGCCAAATTTCTCAAACCTATTCCCTTAAGCCTTTCATTTCTTTTCCATATACAACTTTGGAACATATTTTCTTATTCTTGTACATTTTCAAAGCTAAAATACTGGAATTCTTCGATTATTATTCACTCTCAGCTTATAAATGACCCTTGAAATACTTGCAGAAACTTCTTAATATCCTCCATGGTCATATGATATAAAAAATTGATAGACCATATTCCTCCTTACTGTATGCTATATTTCTCCAGCTACTTAGCACAAAAAAAAAGTGCTAACAAGTGGCTCCAGCTAGGGATACTATCCTCCCTTTGAGGTAGCAAAGAACCCCATAGACTAGGTGCCGAGTCCATTGTGTGGATCCTTATATTTCAGACTTCAAAATTTTTTATTCTTGTTGTTTCTATAAACAAAAAACAAAGAAAAGGGAACATGCCTATCCCTCCATATCTTATAGCCTTCTCTTCGGGCTTGAAATCCCTCAGGATCACCATTTGTATTGTTTGAAAACAAATAAATATTTACAACTATGATACAGAAGTTTACCTCTTCCCTTCAGGTCAAATAATGCTTGAGAAATATTCCATTTACTGGACCTCCCTATAGCAGAGACCCATCCTGATGCTGCAGAATGAAAGCATTCTCTCCCCTGTAGGCTGAAATGATGTAAGGAAAAACCCACATATGATCAAAATTCCCATTTTTTCCCTTTTCTTCATGAGGTGCATCCCATTTCAGAACCAAATATTCAACCAAGAATTTCTCCTCTTTGACTCTCCTATCAAAAGTACTCTTCATTTTTTCTTGATGTATATGTACTATACCATAGGTTTTGTCTCTTAATCCATTCAATTATATTATTTGATTGATCCTTCTCTGCACATGATTTGGTTCATTCTACTTTTCATGCAACAGCCTCATGACTGGAACTCCCAAGGATGTTGGAAAAACTACTTCAGATCCATATACCAACTGGAATGGTGACATTCTAATTGCTCTTTTTATGCTGACTCTGTCATCCCACAAAGGATTTAAGAATCATCATTTCCAAAGTTTCTATGCCCCCTATGTATACTTTGGATTTGGAAATTCCTCTCGTGCTCATCTTCATCATCATCAAAGTCCCCAACTAGTGGTTAGAATGCTCACTTGAATTTCATGCACTGTTGGATATTGACATGTTGAATTGAAGTTCAACCTTATCCTCAAAAAGATCATTAGTTTCATACTCTTCTTGACTATGATTGTACTCATCATGATATTGTTGGTCGGATTGGTTCACTCGAAACTGATCATATTCTGACCAAGAAACTTGATCCTCTAAACATTTTTCTCCGTTTTCAAAACTTTTTGACTAGGATGAGCTTTTTCAAATTCCATCCTAGTGCTAGAAACAACATTCCTCCATTTATGTCCTTCAACTTTTAATTTCAAATGGATGATCATTCATCCTATACTTGGTGTCTTTATTATCACTTTCCAATTTATTAACAGGTTTCCATTATGTCCCTTCATTTTGATCCCTTAAATGTGCTCCATGAAACTCATCTTCACCTTTAGAGATTAGTTCTCTTGAGTTATCTATGTTTTTAATTTAAGTTTGTATTCCCAAATTCACTTTTGCAATATTAACAATAGCTCATTCAACAACTGCTGCATAAGCATGTCTGATTCAAAGGGTGTTTGCGCTGCATCAACCACATCCATATATTTTAGATTTTCTTGATTTAAATCCATGAATACCCCAGTAGTAGTTTTTGTGGCCATATCATGGCTTTTCATCTTACCTTCCCTCTGTTGTCCAGCATGTAAATCATCTTCACATATGTCAGGATTAGAATCTCTTGTTGGATGTGGACTCAAAACTTTCTTGCGTAGATTATCATGAAGAGGAGGTGAATCATATATTACAACATTAGGTGAAATTTGTTGAATTTTAGCATTAGCATAAACACTTAAAAATTTGCAAATGAACTTAAACAAATAACAAGTGTAATAAAAACACATTCATCACATCAGCACAATGGACACAAGATTTTTCACTGGGGAAACCTTGAAAGGACAAAATCCCCAAAAGAATTAGTAGCTCATCTCGTAAATGAGATGAACTAGGAAACTCTTCAAAAAGTTCCTCAAACCCAAATCTGGGTTTTAACCACAATTACAATAAAATATCTTCGTAAAAAATCAGATTGATAATTTCAAACCTCGGATCCAAAAATTTCCAGATTTATAAAAAATTCCCAAATAGGGTTTCTTCATAAAACACAGAGATTTCTCTCTCCTGCCCAAAAGTTACAGACTGCCTAAAATACTATCTGTTGCCTAGATCTGTATTTTCCCTGTTTGCTGCCTGAATTGTACTTTTCTGGCTTCTACTTGAGATTTTCGATCTTCCCAGATCTAGGTTTAACTGCTTCCCGCTGACCTTTTCCCTACCTGGCTACCTTTCCATGCTGCCTGTGGTCTGTACCTTCTGTCTAACTATCGAATTAGCATCCTGCTGCTTCTCAGAGGGTTTGCAGCCTTGTCCAAGGCTTAACATGCTATCCCATGGGCTTCCCTAGGGCCTAAGAAAGCCGAGGATGCTACAAGACCCTCATGGGTCTGCCTAAAGGGCCTGTGTGGCCACGAAAACCCTATTAGGGTTTTCCCGTAGGCTACCTGAGGGTTGGAATTGGGACAAGCCCTCAAGGGGATGCAGACTAGAGGATTCTTGAGGGTTCCTAGAGGGACGATCCCTCTAGAGGCCTGCCTATGGTGTGTAAGAACAGGACCGAGCTCTCAATCACTTGCCCGGAGAGAGAGAAAATATAGCCCATGAGGAGAGAGAGATGGCTCGAAAAATGAAGAGAGTTGCAAAAAAATTCTTGAAAATAAAATTGTTGTTAACACCCTAGCTGAGGGTTAGCTGAGAATGCCATAGTTGAGGCAAGAAAACAGTCTTCTTCAGTAATGACAACTTCACCTGTCAGAGAAAACTTGTATATGATAATGAGAATACTTGATCTTCTTTTATAGTATTCATTCACTTGTAAGTGGACCAAAAATAGAAAAGATAAAATAATAATATTTTAATCTTTTCCTAATTTCACATTTACCTTCTTACCAAAAAGGTCTTTTTATTTATCTTTGACTTTCACCTGTGGTTCAAAAGTCCTTATTTATTTTTGACTTTTTAGTTTAGCCTTTTTCCAAGTGCCCCTGCAGTCTTTTTTATGATAAAGTACACCATCATAAACCAAGAGAGTTACTAATGCTTTTATCTCACACTCTGTGTGACACCTAGATATGGTACTAGGGTAACTTAACCAAGGGTAGCTAATCCTTGGAGAAGTACACCAAGCCCATAAATCAAGGGTCAGAGTGCCACACATGCCTAGACCCAGTCTAGGTCTTATAGTTCCTTCCTAGTAACAAACCAGGCGCCTCCATTCTCCAATAGAATGGCTACTCATAACTAAGTTGAGTCTACCAGTACTAGACTGGTCCACATCGTGGTCCCAGACCAGATGTCTACTATTCAATAGAATTGTCACTCAACACTAGGTTGAGTCTACCCAGGGAAAAGATGGGTCTATATCATGGTCCCAAACTAGAGATCTACCATTCAACAGAATGGTCACTCAACACTGGGTTGAGTCTTCAACGTGGTCCCGGACCAGGTGGTCCCATTCTCCTAAGAGAAGGGCTCTTGATGTTGATAAGAAAAATCAACAAAATTTTATGACCTTGCATGGTATAAGGTTGAAATTGGTATTCACTCATGCTCCTAACATTGTGTGAAGGAGTTAGAGGAGAAGGCTCATAGGTACCCAAAGTGTGTTATGTGACAATAGTAGGTGCTTGTGATTTTAATGGCATAAAAAACATTCTCTAATTTCCTGAAACTGAACCATGACTAATACCATCTTCTAGCTTGAGAATTCTCTGGCTTGCTCCAAAATTATTTTTCGATCCATTCTGTATATTGACTCTTGATAATGTTATAACAACACAATCATAATGATGACAATGATAGAACTTGGAAAAATGATTCAAGTACATTCCTAAGCCAAGAAAATGCTCTTGGAAAATATAGACACTACTAAATTTGGAGTCCTAATTCGACATTTGGATCGATGTTTGGATCGATGTTTAATGAAAATATAAATTTTCAATGTCGATTTGAAGTTGGTTAGGTAGAAACCTGGAGAAAAAATAGATGGAAATTTAATATAACGTCGCTTATGGGGTAAACATGGCTTAAGATACAACCCACAACGTAGCTTAAGCTATGTTTTAGAGCATCACTTAAGCTATGCTTTGTAGTGTCACTCAATCTATGCTCTAGAACGTAGCTTAAGATACGTTTGCCCCTTGTTAAGTCTCGATGGCATGCATAGCTTACGTGAGGATTTCCCATTTCCTGATGGCATAGCTTAGATATTATCTTTGGTATTCATTGTGTGCTCGCACACAAGTCATGCTAAGCTTTGAATTCTTCAAGGATGTTTTGATATGTTTTGAAATATTTCTATGCCCTTGACCTTGCCAGTTGCAAAAGAGGCACAGCAATGGACTTCACACCTAGGATACCATCCTCAGAGTTCAATTTTTGCTTGTAGTGGGGGTGGGGGCGTGCAAGAACATTAGATGTTGGCTATCTAACACAGAGACTTGTTGAAGTCAACACATTGTTGTACATAGAATGGGGTGGTATTTAAGGGTGACCCTCACCAATGAAATAAGGTTGAATCCTACATACATTCTTTGTAGAATAATTTCTTAGGGAGTTTATTTTTAGATTGGAAGTGAAGATGCTCTTATTCTCCATTTAATAGAAAAAAGTACTAGCTAGTCGGAGTAATATTTCGTAGATTGATTAGGATCCAGAAGTTACAATTTTTTCATAATTTTGTAAGCCGAAAAGTGATTAGGATCTCAAATGTCATATTTAGGGCAAGTATGGCTTCCTGGAGCAATGCAGGTGATCTCCCCTCTCTCTATATTTTAATTCATTCTTCATTTTCTGTCTTTTCACAAATCAACTTCGGCATGGACTAGCTTGAGGGAAAGGGGATTTTAACCCTGACCACTTTTGCTTCTGATAATTTTGAACATTATTGACAGCAACCCTTTTGTCGATGTTGATTCAAAAACACTTGTAAGAAATTTCATTTTCATAGTTCATGTTTCCCTACCTTTAACCAACTAGATGCACTGAAACCTAAAACCCCAATCATTTGACCTACATGACGTTGTATTCAATAATGATTTGGATGATCTTCATTGGTAATGTCCAATGCGTCTGTGGTTCAACTACAAAGATAGTGCCATGTTAGGTCAGCCATGAAGGCTCATTTTCCTAGATGCATGATTAAGCCATTGGCTTGGTGCAAGTTATAGGTGATTTTGATAGAAAAGTTCCCTCTGGCCTGGCACCTTAGACGAAGGGAAGCGTTTATGTTTAGTAGTTTCTTGATTCTATTGGATGTGCATAGGCCATTGGTTGGGATCCTTCTAGGCTCTAAGAGGAGAAAAAGGATGCTCATTGGGTCTCTAGTAGCAACATGTGTTTTTCCAATTGAGAAGAGACAAAGCTTCTTTTAGAGAGTGTCCATTTCAAGACTCTTCCCAGGAATTTGTCTATCCTTCTCTAATCTCTCAAAAAAATTGGTTTGAAATCAAGGAAAAACATTTGACCAAGCTATTCGAGATTGGGAATCCACTAGGGAATAGCCTTAAGTTAAAATTTCTTTTTTTGTAGCACTTTTCAAGCATTTGACTGCAAGAAATTTGATCTAGAATGATTTATGTTTACATAGCAATCTATAGACTAGTTTGGTTGTGAGGGCCTTGTTTATAATATCCAACTATTTTAATTCCAATCCTCTTGCCCCAGTTTGAGAGGGTAACTTATCTCTAGGGTATAAGGTGTCATTTCCTATCATATTTGTAATATCTTTATAAAAACTTTCTAAATATGCTTTCAATCTTTGTAAGAACAATTTTTGGGGCTAGGAGGACAACTCTAAGGAATATTTGAATAACTATTAAAATGGATGAGATGCATACTAGTTTTCTAGCCATAGATATATATATGTTTGCTCAAGATTCTATCTTGTGTGTGATCTTATATATTGTGTTGCATCAACTAATTATGCATGTCAGATGCAGTGAGTGGGTATCCCAGTTATTTAGAGGGAAAGTCTCATCTTTTGAAGTCAAGGATTTCAATTACTTTTTGATGGAATCTAGACCTATGCTTAATAAAGCAGACTCTAAACTTTTCAGGGTTGATTTGTGGGCCTACCCCTGCTTCAAACACCTTTAGGATTTTCTTGAATGCTTTTGCTTCTTTGATGCTGCCAGTTCCCATTAGTAAGGTGCAATCTACAAATTGTGAGTGGGATAATAATGGAATTTTTGAGGTCTTGACGCCCTTATTCAAACCTTCATTTGTGTCCTAACTTAATTTCTACCAGGGGATTTAATGAGAATGGTGAAAATGAATAGGGAGAGAGGGAAACCTTTCTTAAGGCCCCTTAAATGCCTTCAAGAACTCATAGGGAACCCCATTGATGAGAACAACAAAGGAAGCAGAAGAGAAGCAAGGATATACACAATTGATCCATTGGGTCATGAAACCAAGTTTAAGCAGAACATTTTGAAGAAAGCCTCATCTAACCTTTAGTGTATCTTTTCACTGGATGAACCTTGAGAACATTCCATCCTCCTTCCTTGTCTTCAGAGAGTGAATGACTTTTATCACAAAGCAATTGGAGATTTGGTGTCTTGACAAATCTCCTTGTTCCTCAGAAATGAATACCCACAATTGAGGCTTAATTATCGAAACAATAATCTTGGTTATAATATTATATGCAATTACATAAGGATATTGGTGTAAAGCTAGCAAAATTTAGAGCTTGATCCTTTTGGGAATTTTTTATAGAAAAATTCCATATAAGGATTTTAGCATAGCTCTTGATTTCTTGGATTCTCCAACTGCTTCTAGGAGGTCTTTCTGAATGATCTCCCATACCATCTAAAAAAATTGGATAGGGAATCCATCAAGGCCAGGTGCTTTCCTTTTTATCATAAAGAAAACAAATTATTGAAGTTCAAGATCTTAAACGAGCTTAAGCAAGTTCTCTTTTGAATCCTTGGACACTATGGTTGGGATAGGATTGAGAATTAGTTCTTTTCTACTTCAGATCTGTCTCCATGGCTTAAAGGAGTTTTTTGAAGTAATTTACTGCTTCCACACACATTATTATGCCATTCCATTTCATTATATCTCCATTGCTTGCTGTCGGTTTAGAGACATGTTTAATTGATTTTTTACTAAGTCAGGATTTATAAAAGAATCTAAAGTTATGCCACCCTTCTTGAAGCCATTGTACTCTACATTTCTGACACCAAAAAATCTCCCCTTTCTTTATTTCTCCTCCAACTTGCCTATGAGCTGAGTTTCCTTATTTAGGAAAAATAGTGATATGATCTCTATTTCATGAGATGTTTGAGGGGTTTGCATTCCCATCTTGAAGGATTCCTTCTCTTTAAAAGTATTCCCAAAGTCCATAAATGTGGGGCTTATATCCCACATGCTTCATGACTAGTACTGATCCTGTGTGGAAATAATTTTTGTTCCCTTGAAACTTAGCTTAGAATTAATTACAAGCCCTCTGTCTTGCCTTTGTTATAACCTGCATACACAACCAATTCTTGGCTTCCAGGCTTGATTTTTTTCATGTCTGATATACTTTGTCGACATGTGTCAACTGAGACACACTCTTCTATATGCGCAAAACTCCCTCATAGATTCAATCCAATTGCTAAATCATTCATTCACATTTCTCCTTTAAAAGAAGGCTCATTCAACTGATACAAATATGAAGTATAACTGTATAAGGTTAAATTGAGTGAATAGAATGTATGCTAAGTCCTAATTTTGTAAGAATGACAATATCTCAACAGTGATAGGCTTGTTCAATTGTGTAGGTATGTAAATACCACAAAACAAAAGTATAACCCCTATCATACAAAATGATTTTGGAAATGTACAGGCATGTATATCTACCCACTGGTAGAGGACTGTCAACACTACCCTTAATGACCTCTTTATTGGAACATATAAATAATAACGAGGATTTAAATATTCTCTACCTCTAAATTGTGGTATCAAAATCCCAACACTATCCAAAACAAAGTTTTATATACCCCTCCACACTACTCCAACAGCAAGGGATATATCATATATCATATATATATATATATATATATATATATATATATATATATGCATGTGTGTGTCAAATTCAGTTTCCACATAGGATTTATAGTGCTTTCAAGCTTTGTGCACTGGCTGTAGATTTCACTACCATGAAAAGGAGAATGTTCAAGCATCAAAAGAATGCCATTCCAACAACCATTATAGTAAACAATTCTAGCATATGTACATAAATTCTTTGCCTGTTGGTGCCTCCATGTGGATTTGCTTTCAATGGCTTACTTTATATAATGTGATGATGGAAGCAATTTTCATTTCACTGGACTAGAATCCTCTTATGATTTAGCCAATTTGTGAGTGAAATGTTGAATTTTCGAGCCCAACAGTGACATGTGTTTGCAAGAGTTCAAACTTCAAAATCAAAATCCCATTTCTGAATTTCTGGGCTCAACAGTGACATGCTTCACCCATAAATGATTCATTTATATTAGAATTCCAAGAATTGTAGTTTTGGATTCCCGATTCCTCATTAGCGGGATGAGGGAGTAGATGATTGCAATATATTTTGCTCCCAGAACGTTCTTTAGTATAAAACAGGAAGGATGCTTTATTCTTCATTTTTAGCTTATGAGTCTATCACTGAAGCTAGTAGGGGCTTGTGCTAACTTTACAATAATTTGGTCAACATATTAAAAAATAAAGCATATTTTGTTAAAGATAGTGCAGTTGCGAGACCCATTCTTAAGGAGGATGGTACCCCAGTCAGTTAACTAGGGGTCCTGTTCAATTAGTCAAGTATAGTAAGTCCCTAGAAGGTATCCTAGGGCCCCAACAGTCTCATGGGGTTCTTGCTCTGGGACCAAGTAGGTTGATTCCATGGAAAAGTCCCTAGCATGTGGCTAGGGCCCCTATATGTGTCTAGGGTATCATGGCATGGGACGAGGCAGATTCTTGGTCTGGGACCAAGCCAATCCTGCAGGTTGAGACAAAGATTTCCTGGTCTAAGACTAGGAAGATTCTTGGTCTGGGACCAAGCAGTTCCTGCAAGTACATACCTATTCAGTTAACCAGGTGGGTCTTGGTCAATTGACCAAGATGATGATGTCTGATGTACTCTTCTCCTAAATCATTATTACTAGGTTATTTCTCAAGGGACTGTCCACCCCTTTAGGGGTTGGTCTTGTGGGTGAAAGGGTTGTCTTCCCACCATGATGTGACCACTCTTGTTGACTTGTGGTCTTATGTCTCCCTATTGGTCCTAGAACCCATCTTGGTTGTGGTACCTTGACCCTTTTTCTATGATAACTTAACTTTATTTTTTTTATTTTTTGGTATGACCACTTGACCATTGGTACCCTCCTAAGCTAACAGAATATGATTTTATGTTAAATTTGGTAACCTTCCTAAAATCCAGGTGGCCTTACTAGAATTCTTGACAAGATTATAAATCAAAGTCAAAAAATTCATTTGCAAGGTGTCTTGACAAGAGAGAAGTTTAGAGATATGATTCTTTATCTTATCTAGGGTTCATTATTGCTTATTTTGCTTGATGCCTAGGGTCTTTACTGCTTCTAGGGCTGGGCCATACCTCATTGCTATTGTTGAATCAGGTCGTGATCTCCTTATGGCTATCAAGCCTAGGCCATGACCTCCTTGTTGTTGTTTTTCCTAGGATGTGACCTCCCTGTTGCTGTTATGAATGAGAAGTGACCTTAGTCAGCCATCTAGGGGCTGTTGTGACCATGTTTAGCCTATTGGAGATGACTGTGACCATTACTGAGTTTGTTTGGAGTTCCTTAGGGCTGTTTGAGGCAGCCATGACCTGTCTTCATCTTGTTAAGAGTAGGCATGTCTATCTTCAACCTGCTAAGGTTGCCACAACCCTTCCTCTTAGGTTGCATATGAATTTTGTGATTTATTTTAGCCTATAGAAAGCTTCCATGATTTGTGTTGATCATTTATGAGCTGGGCATGACCTCATCTTGGGCTGCTAAGCTTGGGCATGACCTTAGTGTGGGATACCAAACTGACCCGTGACCTTCCTATGGACTACTATACTAGGCCATGATTTTTTGATGGGTTTCCAAACTGGGTCATGACCCCTATTGTGTTGTTAAGCCTCACTTGTGACCTCTATTGGGCTGGATGAATAGGGCCATGACCTTTATCGTGTTGTTAGGAGTCAGCTGTGACTTCTATTGAGTTGTTTGGACTAGGCCATGAACTTAATTTAGATGTTAAAGCTAGGACGTGATCCTTGTGGACTGTTAAGGGTGCCTTTGTGTGTTGCCTCAGTTTTGAGGGTGCTAGTGCATAGATTGAGGTGGCCTCTACTAACTTGAAAGGCGTTGCAAATTGTTTGATGTATGACTGTCCTAAAGACAATCATTTATTGCAGCAAGGGTTTAAATGCTCATCCTCTTTTCTGGATTGTTTTGTTTAAGCAACTTGAGGTATGTATTGGTCTAACCTTACCCTAGTGCAACCTATCTTTATCTCTAAGGTATGTCCATGGATCCTTAGTGACTTGTATTCAAAAGACAAGGTCTGATTTGAAAAAGATATCTGAGTATAGAGCTGGCCTAAACCAGTTATGTTGCTCTCTTTTATTGATGTTATCTATTAGTTTGGTTTTGCTTATTCATTAGCTTAATTTTTAATCCTGTGGTTATTTGGTATTACTATACATTTCAACTTTAACACATGGACCTTTGGGAGTGTTAAAGTTCAAAGAGATGAAAATTATGTGTAAATTTATCTTACATTTGTCACTGCTGTATTTTCCACTTCATCCTTCTAAATACTTGATTTGATTTGTTGCAAAAGTTTGTTATTTTTTGAAAAACCCTCTAACTTTAACATATTTGACTTAGTTTTATTATAAATTATTATTCTTTTGAAGCAATCCTCTCATCCTATTTCCTATTTCTTGTAGTTAAGGTAAGAGATAAAATCTACAGCTTGGTGTTTATTCTACAATAATTAAATACAACGTAGAATTATGTTCCTTTCTTTATAACTTGATTGCATATCATTTAAGCATTCATACGCTGAACGCTGTGCACTTGTACCAGTGCAATATTACTCTATCTACTATGTTCAATGAACCATGCGCACTTGTACCAACGCAATATTACTCCATCTAGTATGTTCAATGTTACAGTATACATGTACTTTCTCCTTCTTCTTTTTTTAACTCAAACGGGTATTTTTTTATTTTTTTATTTTTTTATGAAGGAATTCAGGTCTGATTCAACAAATGCCAATCAACCAATTACACAAAGAGCTGAAGAAAAAATTCGATCAGTTCAAAGAATATACAATTTTTTAGAAAATGAGAGAGTATCTCCAAGAAATTCATATCACGCCTAATTGAGACTCAATTAAGGGATTGGATGAATTTTGTTGTGTTCACCATTGATGCTGAGGTTGCCTTGAGACAACAGGTAAGCTTTATTTACCAGAGCATCGGCATTTTTATTAAGCTCACGAAGAATATGGAAAGATGCAACCCTTTCAAACTCTTTCAGTATATTTCAAATTCTCTGCAAAGAATTATTCAAAGCAGAATTATTTAAATGATATTCTAAATTTAAAACTTCATTCAATAGTTATGAATCTCCAAAAATTTGTATTGACTTATATCCCATGTTCTTAGCTATCTAGCATGCCATAAGGAGGCTATAATTTTCTTCCTGGTTATTCGACATGATTCCAAGTCCCCAACTAAAACTAGTTTCAATCAATCTGTCAGGAGAAAAAATCAATCCCTCAGCTCCTGCGGTCCCAGGGTTCCTCTTGGAAGCACCGTCAATGAATAAAGTTGCTAAAGAGGAGATCTGCCACCTATCAATGAATGCTACATCATTACAACACACATGGTAGGAGGGGGAACAGGCCAGTTTAATGTAGGTCGACCTTCACAATCCCAATGGACAGGATACCATCCAAGCTATAAATTTAGAATTCAAAGATGAAGGGGACGTCAAATTACGGGCTAACTCAAAAATAAGAAACTTGGATTTTTCTACCACGAGCAAGGGAGTCGTAGGCAAGTTATTAAATATCCAATTATTCCTTTCCAACCATAATTGCCACCAGATATATTTTGGAATCGTATGCCATAGTTTAATCTAGTCAGCGGGTTTGTCTGTTGATTCTAGAAATAGTTCTTTCCAGGAGATGTAGAAAGATTCGACCGTAAAATTTCCAGGGAAAGAAACATTCAAACCATCAAGGACGGACTCCCATACCATTTGAGCAAAGATACAATCAACAAAGATGTGATTAGATGTTTCGTAGGCAGTGTTACAAAAACAACACCTAAATGGGCCATGGAATCCACGCTTGATCAGATTTTCACCTGTTAGTACCTTTTTGTGCATGAGAAACCAAGTGAAAAAATTAAGCTTGGGAAGGCTATGAGGAGACTAGACTAATTTCCAAAACATAGGGGATAGATTAGAGGTTGTGGGGTTTGTAATTTGGAGAATCCTTGAGCTGCTGTATAAATTCTAGTTCGGCCCCATCCCCATTTATCTTTGTAAGAGAAATGTACTGGTGAAAGACCTTAAAGAGAAGAAAGCAACAATTGTTTTTGAGAGATAAGATGATCTGGAATATCAGGAAAGGACCAATCAACCCAATTCCCATCTTTGTCCCAAGAGAAAATATCAACCAGCCTAAGAAGGCCTTTATTGGTTGTCCAATTCTTTATCTCCTCTAATGAGAATATCTAGAAAAGGGGAGGATTACCTAAGATATTTTCATCCCACAAAAGGATCCTCTTCCCATTACCAAGAATTCTATAGAGCTGTCTATTAAAATTGTCAATTCCTTTTCTTCATAAATTCCAAACTGTTGTGCCTGTGGGGGTGTTTCAAGTTTTTAAAATTCTCAAGGAACCTCCCTTTAAGTATTTCATCCAAAATATATTACCGATCGGATGATTTTTATCAGCATACAACTACCAAATGAGCTTACCTCCCAATGCCAGATTTGCCAATCCAGGGTCCTAGATTTGCAATCCACCTTCTGTAATTGGTCTTTTAAGAATATCCCAACTAATGAGATGCATCTTATTATGGTTACCTTTGCCACCCTTCCAGAGAAATTCTCAAATAATCTTGGAGATTTGAGTCGTGATTGACTTGGGAGACAGGAGGAGAGAGGACTAAAAGATGGGGAGAGCTGAAAGGACTGCCTTTATCAGAATCAACTTACTAGCCTTAGGACTACCCCAAGATACTATTTTTGCTTTTAATTTACCTATCACTTCCAGCCAAAGCAAAGGGGGGCTTGGTCCCAAGGTTAAAGGAAGGCCCAAATATTTGATCTTATCCCACTCTTCAAATCCAAAGAATCCCAAGGAACGAACAATTCATAGAATTGACAAATGGTGAACATTCCAACCATATACAACACTCTTTCTTTTATTGATCAGAGCTCCTGATGCTACACGGAAATTTTGTAATATTTCATTGAAGGCCCGGGAAATGTTTAAGGATGCCCCTCCCATAAGAAGAGAATCATTAGCAAAGAGGGCATGATTTATAGGATCCACCCCTCTTACTGCCTTAATACCAGGGAAAGTACCTGCAACCAATTTAGCTGTAATTTTTCTACTCAAAGATTCAGCCATCAAGATATAAAGGAAAGGTGACAGAGGGCACCCTTGACTAAGTCCTCTCAAATATTGGAAGAAATTTGTTGGTCTACCATTAACAAGGGGCGTTGTCCAGGGCCTGTCAATGCAAGATTTTATCAAACTAACAAATTTAGCACTAAAACCAAAAGAGAGAAGGACTTGATAGAGAAAGGAGAGCTTGAATCCATCAAAGGAATTTTTCAAATCAAGCTTGATGATCATGCCCTTCTCCTTCCACTAAAATCTAGAGTGGAGGGCTTCTTGCACTTGAATCACATTATCTACCAAATGTATGTCTTTAACAAACCCCCCCTGGAGAGGAGAAATTAAATTTCTTAACAAAGGCTTAAGTCTATTGGATAAGAGTTTGGCCATAATTTTGTAAGAGGCTTTACAAAGCGAGATAGGACAAAATTTGTCAAAATAAGCTGGGTTAAATTCCTTTGGAATTAATGCTAGGAAAGTAGAGTTAGTTCACCCTCCCACTTTGGATTTTTTGAGAAAGGCTGAAGTCATACGTAAAAGATCAGATTTTATAATTTTTCAACAAGATTTGTAGAAATGGATAGAGAATCCATCCGACCTGAGGGATTTATCCTACTCCATTGCCCATATAAAATCCACAATTTCCTTTTCAGAGAAAGGTTTCACTAATCCAGCATTAACCTGAGCACCGACTAAAGAGGGAATGTTGGATAAGAAATCAGCATTCACATCATCATCAGTGGTGTTGTCTTCATGGAACAAATGATGAAAGTGTATATGGGCATCCTGCTGTAAATGCACTTCACCTTTAATGATTTCACCTTCTCTTGAAATTATTTCCGTGATGTGGTTCCTGGATAGTCTAGCTCTGCATTGCCTATGGAAGAATGCAGAACTTTTATCTCTAGCTTGCAGCTAGAGGCTACGTGACTTTAGGCACAAATTCTCTTCTTCCTGGTGAAATGAAAGGAAAGAATTAAATTGAGCAGACTATTCTTTAGCTAAATGTAACTTAGAAATTTCTGATTCCTCCATTCCCAACTGAATTTCAGCTAAAACATGCACTTCCTCTTTCCTGCTACTCATTGGAGTTATGAGAGGTGTTTTAATCCAACTTTTCAAAGCATATTTTGTACATTTTAATTTCTGTCCCCACACATAGCTGGGGGATCCATCAACAAACTGGGCCCATGCTTGAGTCAGTGTATCCCAAAAACCGTCCCTCTTAATCCAAAGAGGACTAAAACGAAATAGGATAGGACCAAGATTTTCCTCTTCTTCCAACATGAGGGATATAGGATGGTGATCAGAAGAAAAATTGGAAAATTTTTTGGAAGAGATTATTTTCCCATCCATCAAAGAGCTATGAACTAGAAATCTGTCCAAACGAGAAATTCAGGCTACCCCAACTCGATTATTGGTCTAAGTAAACCAACCTTTCTTGGGTTTGAAATCAATAAGATCCTGATCATGTATCAAAGACTCCACAATGACCTGAAGAGGATCTCTGCCCCGTACTCCTCCACGTTTCTCATTAGGGTCTAGAAGAATATTGAGATCCCCAGCCACAATAATGTTTTTGGGAGAGTGGATTTCCATAAAATTAGACAACGAATTCCAGTAGACTTTTTTCTCTATCAAATTTAGAGGGACATAAAGGTTAAATAGAGCGATGAAGATCCTACTTTTTTTATGTAGTAATTATGTGTAAATCCAATGTTGAGAAGCACACGAATCATTTAGGAGAAACTTGTCTTCAAACCATAAGGTAGCAAGGCCCCCTAAAGTGCCCCTTGCACTAACATCCATGCCTGCATTTTTTTTCCAGTTTGATCTGCACATGAAGCATTTAGGAGAAACTTATCCTCATACCATATAGTAGCAAGGCCCCCTAAAGTGCCCCTTGCACTAAAATCCACGCCTGCATTTTTTTCCCACTTTGATCTGCTTAAGGATAATAGAGCTTCCTCTTCTATTTTTCTTTCTTGGAGAAGGAGAATATCATAGGGTTCCATTCTTAGTAAATATTTTACTACTTTAGCTTTCTTGGGATTCTCTAGTCCCTTACAATTCCAGGAGATGATCAACATTATTTACCCGAGGAAAAGGGAGTTGTCCCTCCCTTTGGGGGTCTATTCCACTTGCTTTTGTCTAATTACATTTATATAGTATCCTAGCTACCCTGTATCTTTAATCTCTCAGCTTCTTCTTCTCTGGCCTCCTTTCGAGACTTCCTACCTGCCTTTTTGTGAATTGCTCTATTGAGTTTTCTTCCGATGAACTAGAAGATTCTTTCGATTTTTCCTATATCCCGAAGTTTTCTTCACCTTCCCCTTGATGCACATCAGATTGATATAGTTCTCCCTCTTTAAGAACCAAAGAATTTTGATCTTCAAAAGGACTTACGAAAACCAAATGATTTCAAGAAGCAGTAACTTTTTCCACACCCTGAGGTTTAAAACATCTGTTTTTCAGCCGGAATTACTCCATTCCCTAATTTTCCTCCTTTACCTTTAATTATGTTATCTTGTTTGGAGGTTCCTGCTTTCTAAACTTGTGTCCATTGATCAACCTTTTCTTTATCAAATTATTCAATGTACTTTCGCCTTTAAGTATTTAAGTTTTATTTTATATGTAGTTGTTATTTAAGTTTTACATTTATGATTTTACTATTTATTAAGTTAAACATCTCAAAGTAAATTGATGTAATTTCTCATTTGAGTTTTACTTTGAATTCATTTTGTTTAAGAGTTAAATAAATTTATATGGTTTTTCATTTTAGCCCTACTATTAAGAGATTTTGTATATAATTGTCATTTTCAGTTTGATTTGTATGGTTTTACTATTTACCAAGTGAAACAACTTAACTCTAAATGTTTAAGAGTTGAGATTGAATTTAAATACTATTTAGAATTTAATTCTTTTAATGTAAGTCTTATTTTATTTAAATTAAAACTGGATCTTTTGTATTTATAAGATGTCTAAGATGTCTACTCCCATATTTTAGTTGTACAAGATTTTTTCCTTACATATTTTTTCAGTATGGTATCTGAATTGTACTTCAATTCATACTTGAATATTACTACTATGGTCTATAGTACTTTGGGTTGAGAAATGTGCCCACATGAAAGAATCCCAATCTAGCAGCTAGCTACAGTTTGTGAAGATGTTGGAAAAGTAATCCTTCAAAGAGTTGTGTGCGTAATCCCTCTTCCATTGCTCGTTGCATGGGAAATGGAAGCCCTTTGAAAAGTAGTAGAGGATATTCTTCAAGCCTTGAAAGAAAAGGATCCCATGTGGGGCATGCTTAGGTGTACTCTGTCAAAAATCATGATCATCGCCGACCCCTTATACATGTTTACAGAGTAGAGAAAAATTACCAGTTCCTTGTTTTCCTAATTTTGGTTGTATCACAGTCGAATTAGCTTAGCAAGGGTTGAAGGAAAGAGGAGTTGGTAGTTAAAAAATAAAGCTTTTCTGCATTGCTTGATAATAATTTAAAAGAGAGAGCTTATTACAGGATCCTCAAGATGGATTTGAAATCAGAGAGAAACTGATTGAACCTAATTCTTTAATCAATGATAATGCATGTTATGATTTGATATAGCAACCAAGTTCCAACTATGGTGAAAAAGGTGGTCTTAATTTTTTTTATGGAGTAGGTGAAACTGCACTTACAGGTCAACTTAATCCCTTTCTCCTCCATGGACCTGTTTAAACTTATTCATCTTTTGATTTTATGTATTGACGCAAGTTTTGGCACATTAATAATTTATATGATGTAGGATATTAGATAATATTTATTTGCTTTTCTGCCCCCTTAATAAAATTTCTCCTATTTATTTCTTTTTGCTATTATGATGACATCATTAAATAGTTCATTGATGGCATCATTAAACAGTTCATTAGTTCCTTCTCTGTGCTTGACTTTGTGGAGAATACTTCCTCCTCCTCTGCTTCTTCCTCAACATCATGTCTTACTGACTTCTAGAAACTCTCTTATACTCTCTCCTCTTTAGTCCTATTGGATGTAATAATTATCTGATGTTTTCTTTAATCATGTATACATAACTTCATGCTTTTGGGATAGCTTATGGTACTCCTACTAATTGTTAAGACCAATTCTACCTTTTAGTCCCATTAAACTTGTTTTTGGTCATTTGTTGGACATTAATAAAGTTATTTATCACATATTAGTTTCCCTGAACTATTTTTGTGACTCTAAAACATATCTAATATAGATGGAAATTCATTTGGAACAGCCCTCTTCATTGTAAATACCCATGTAGGGAATTTGGGGGTTCTCTGGACATGCTTGGTTATTTGTTGGACATTAATAAATCTATATAATCCCATATTAGATTCCCTAAACTATGTTTATGACTCTGAAACGTATATAATATGGATGGGAGTTCATTTGGAATAGCCCTCTTCATTCTACAGACCCTTGTAGGGATTTGGGGATTCTCTGGACATGCTTAGAATCCGATTATATTCTATTACAAGCATGGTAAAGAACATAGAGTGGAAGCCTATTGAAGAACATAGGTGGATTTTGTTGGAGTAAACATAGAGCTCCAACTTAGTATCAATGTATCTTTTATATTATGTGAGTGTTATGTTAGTAGACATTAACGTTAGTGGTTAATGGATGTGTGATCAATGTAAAATTTAGATGTTAAAGTTAAGTTGTTAGGTGGCTAAACTGCCATAACAATCGAAGTTGTTACATAATAATGTAACAAGGGATGCTTAACTTGAGAGAGTAATATATGTAATTTGGGTAGCCTACCTCACGCTTTGGTCATGTACTTTCTACAACATTAATATATATGTCCTACATTGTTTTCTCTGCATTTTTTTATTTGTGTTAGCTTTTGATGCACCCACATAAAATCCTATATGGTATCAAAGCATTATGTTGATTTAGGAGTCTGTGAATCCTTATTAGTTTTTGAATTAGAAGTTTGAATAAAAAAGGCATCGTGATTGTGTAAAGTGAAAAGTTGTTGAAGGCCTGCACGAGAAGAAATAGAGGCTTCTAGCCGAAGGTAAGACCATGAATTTCTACCATGAATTAATCTTGTAGGAAGGCCATAGAAGTAAATTTCGAGGGCACCCTAAGGATGAACAAGATAGTGGTTATGACATTGGTGTTCAGAAATTGTGGGCTACAGAATTCAAGTCATCCCTTATGTAGTTTTCCCACAACACTTGGGAAGACATCCATAATCGATGATGAAGGTGACAAATTTGAAGCACATAGCATACCGAATATAGTTTGTTGATGGAAAATAATTTACATAGAGAATATTTGATCAATGGAAGTCTAGCAAGAGAGAAACAATTGACAGCAACATTGAATCAATATTGCAACACTAAATCTACAGTATTCTCATAGTGGGGTCGTGTGATACAACCAATGTAGGAGCAGACATAACATAACAAAGAAAGGATCTACAATACCTCACAAGCCTATTATGTGAGATTAGACGTTAACCATGAGAAATCTTGCTAACTAGTGTCAGGGTGATGAAAGCAAGAAGTAATCAACTTAGGGCATCTTGGTTTAGGGAACTAGCCTCCATAAGTCATCGACTAAGGTCAAATATCACTCAAAGGCAGAGGGCTAAGCATCTCTAGTCCTCATAAGTCATGAGTGGCTTTATAGAACCAAGAGAGCATCTTAAGAGCTAAAATAATTATTCTTTGATATTGTAGTAGGGAGAGAATCAACATGTACATAGTCTTTGATCTTAGGGTCTAAGGAGAAAATCTAGAAAATATAGTACTCTTGACTCTCAAGGAATTTAGTTATTAGAAAACTCTATGATTGGTAAGAGTGACCCTAAAATTACAAGGTAATTCAATTCTAATCTTTGGTGTACCCCAAGGGATAAATGAGCCCATCACTACACTGGATATACAAGTCTAAGTAGCATTGAAGTTCGGGTGAAAGTGACTCTCTATGCTTAAACCATGTGGACCCAAGGTAGGATTTGTGAATCTTAGTGTGAGTAACCATGCTTGTCTCACCCTTTGAGAAATCAAGGGCATCAATTGAAAATTTATGGGGGTTGGTCTGTGAATATCAAAGGAAGGAGGTGAAGCAATGAAGAGGCTCTCACATACAAATACAAATCAATCACATGCTTTGCCTACTCCATAGAGGACTTGAGAACAAGATATGGATATCTAAGAACGTCACTTTGTGAGTTTTTCATTTGTTAAACTTGTGTATCATTGTCACCACATGAAATATCCTTCAAGAAATGAGTGGGGCTATGCCAAATTTAGAAAGAGTGATATCATGAGTGTAAGGGCCCTACTTGAGGTGCCACTCACAGTTGCATGATAGAGGATGTGCTAGGAAAACTTGGCTAAGGGTACACAATGAGTCCATATGTTTGATAGCCTTGGTGATCGACTCATGGTGATTCATGAGCCACTAAGGACCATGTACTAGTTTGATGTGGACTACAAGAATAAAGTTGTAAACTATTAATATTTTAAAAGTTGTTATATCAAAACAAAAGGATCTTTGAAAGAAAAAAAAGCACAGCAGAACAAAAGAGAACACAAATATTTATCCTGGCAAACCCTCGTGGGGAAGAAAACCCAACAAAAATTCCTCTATATAGACCAATGTTATCGGAACCGGATCAGTCATCAAACCGGTGAAGCCCAAAATGTGAACTGGACTGGAACCGAAAAAAAATAGAGTAAAACACCCTCTAACTAAAAAAATACATAAAATATTCATATTTTGTAAAAAAACATATATATTCATGTGCATACATATGAACCCAAACCATTAATACACAACTAGTGTTATGATAGGCTTAGGGTTAGGTTAGAAGCATCGGTTAGGTTTTAGTTTATTTTTTTTTTAAACAATTGAATTTTGTGAGTCCCCAGTCTGCGGTTGTACGACAGGTATGGACCGAGTGGTTCCGTACTCGGTTTGATGAATTTTTTTTTGCTGACCGGACTAACCAACCCTGTAAGGCGGTCAGACATGCCGGTTTTTCCAGTTCTGATGCAGTTCTGATAACACCGATATAGACTTAAACCAAGTAAAATGTAAGACCTAAGAACAAGACTAGAATGCTTCCTCTCCTCTAGATGGACTGTCACTTCTCTCTCTTGTGAAACTGCTTGAGTGATCTGCTTATCCAAATCAGGGAAGCGCCTTTCATATTTATACTAATCAGCTGAGAGGCCTAATAACCCAACTGGGCTGACTTCTCCTTGTTTCTAGGATCAAATTTCCTTGGAAGACTCAAAAATACTTTTGTGGGTACTACTGACCCGATTTACAATGAAGGTTTTACCTCAACACTTTACATGAACAAATACATCAATGACATCCCTAATCAGAGGAACAACATCTTTGAAAGGGGTAATAACTATAATAATACAAAATAGAATATCTTCCACAACTACATTTCTTTAACACTCCCTCTTAACAAGGAAGGTATTCTACAATACAACAACATGTCTGTACAATTGACTGGTGAATCTTTATGTCATAGGAAGTTTTCACAATTACATCGATATCATCATCATCCATTGAAGATCATCATCATGAACATCTCTATCATCTGGTATTGTCTCAAGCATTAGCATCATCTCAGACATCATCTTTGGTATCATCTCGAGTATCATATCTGGCACCATCATCTCTGGCTTCATCTCTTCGAGCATCATCATCATCTCGAGCCTCATCATCTATGGTAATGAATGCATGAACTCGTCCACAAGTGAATGCTGAACCACTCTCCATAAGAGAGCACTATCTTCTATGGGACCATTATCAGCCAGTGAGTGCTAGGACCACTCTCATCAAGAGAGTGTTCTTGTCCGCAGGACCATCCTCAAAGAGGATACAGTCGTCTGCAACTGAATCCAAATATCTTCGACAACTAAATGTAGGATCACTCAGTATATGAGAGTACTATCATCTATAGGACCATCCTCAACCTGTCATTGCTAGGACCACTCTCAACAAGAGAGTGTTCTTGTGCACAACACCATCCTCAGATAGGATATTGTCATCTGCAACTGAATGCAGATCTCTTCCGTAACTAAATGCAGGACCACTCATCATATGAGAGTACCATTGTCCATAGGACCATCCTTAGCCTGTCAGTTCTAGGACCATTCTCATCAAGAGAGTATTCTTTTCCATAGTACCATCCCATAAGTGAATGCAGGATCACTCTCTAGAGGAGAGTACTATCATTTGCAATACCATCCTCATCTAGTAAGAGCTAGGACCACTCTCAACAAGAGAGAGTGTTCTTGTCCATAAGACCATCCTCAAAGAGGATACTATCGTCCACAAGTGAATTTCAGATCTCATCAACATCTGCAGGCACACTGGCCTTTTCTACACTGGCACATCACTGTCATCTCATTCTCAATAATAGTCTCATCATCACTCTCTCTTTCCAGGGAGGTCATTTAGGACTACACCAAGCTTGTCTCGAAAGTGTTCAAAATTTAAATGAGACAGAGGCTTAGTCAACACATCAACAACTTGTTCCTCTGTAGGAACATACTGGAGCTTCATAGCTCCTCTCTGCACCATATCTCAAATGTAATGATTGAAGAATTTTCAAAACCCCAACCCCGTTCAAGTTTCAGTTTTTCATTGTTTAATGCCCAAACCCCAAGGTTAACATGTACATGAAAATTTGATAATTTTTACTGAAAATATCAACACATGATATTTTATATTTCTTTTGAATTCTAAAAATTAAATGGCATCCCTAAATTCTTAGTCAGAAAATAAATTAGACAAATTTTACAAATTTCAAACAGCATTACTTATCTCATTTTTCTTCCTTGAAAAAAGTGCTAGAATCACTCTGAACAAATCTGTATCGACTGTAAAAAACACCTCAAAATTCGTGCCTGTACGGCCTCACATGTGTGAACTGTATGGATTGGTATAGTACGGTCTATCTCGAATTTATTGAAATCTATGCCCTAAACAACACCTTGAAAATCGTTCCTTATATGGTCTGACAACAGCAATAAATGCTATACTTTCTCCCTGATTTTTGTGCAATTGTATGACTTGGAACAGTACATAATTCCTCGATTTATGTGCAAGTTTGCAGCTGTAAAATGCCTCAATTTTTGTGCTAGGATTTGTCTAGAAATTTGTGCCAAATGTCTCAGCAATTGTGCCCATCTCAAGCTTTGGTTTTACTTTGAAAATTTCTCTCACTCCTCAATTTTAGTTTTTCTCAAACCCTTGTCTCCTTGCTCTTCTCCACTCTTAAAAATTCTCTCTTTCTAAAAGTGAACAATGAATCATGAATGCCTTGCCATAGTCCTTTTTGTTAATGGAAACTTCCTCTTCAATTTAATGGTCAAGATTAGATTAGATGAAGGGTTGTCATTAAATGCTCAATTAATAATTAATAAATGACATGTAGTGCAAGTCATGTCATTTAATAAAGTAAGAGAACCCCCTTTTTAATTAATCACTCACTTAACATTTATTTAAATATGAAATTAGGATAACCATGACTTTTATCTTTTAATGAAGTCACTTTAAAAAACATAAAGTACATCTCACTTCATTAAATTAAATATGACTAGGGGTCACCAATTAAAGTGTCCTTGTCCACCCCAAGGCAATTCTAGGTGAACAAACACTTCCTAGGTAATTTTTCAACACTTCCTCTTACCGAGGAAGGTGTTTCTTACCACTCCCATCTTGTCTCTGAAATAAATGTGCTTTCCTCTTCCCAAAGACTTCGTGAGAATGTATGCTACCTGCTCATCTATAGAAATGTAGTGTAACCAAAAAACTCCTCTCTGAACATAGTCTCTGGTGAAGTGGTATCTGATCTCAATGTGTTTTGACCTGTCATGAAACACTGGATTCTCATAGAGTACAGACCGGCCAATTCCGTACCCAGTTTGGAAAAAAATCCGGTTTGATGAAATTTTTTTGCTGACCGGACCGGCTAACCCTGTAAACTAGTCAGACCAGACAGTTTTTCCAGTTCAAGTCTAGTTCTGATAACACTGATATAGACTTTATCCAATTACAGTGTAATACCCAAGAACGAGACTAGACTACTTCCTTTCCTCTAGATGGACTGTCACTTCTCTCTCTTGCACAACTGCTTGAGTGATCTTCTTGTCCAAATGAGAGAAGCGCATCTCCTATTTATACTAATTAGCTGAGAGGCCTAATAACCCAACTGGGTCAACTTGCCTTGGAATACTCAAAAATACATTTTAAGAATACTTTTGTGGGTACTATTGACCTGATTTACAATGAAGGTTTTACCTCAACACTTTACATGACCAAATACATCAATGACATACCTAATCGGAGGAGCAAAATCTTTGGAAGGGGTAATAACTATAATAATACAAAATAGAATATCCTCCGCAATTATATTTCTTTAACACTCCCTCTTAACAAGGAAGGTATTCTAAAATACAACATGTCTGTACAACTGACTAGTGAATCTATATGTCATAGGAAGTTTTCACAATTACATCAATATCATCATCATCCATGGAACATCATCATCACGAACATCTCTATCATCTAGTATTGTCTCAAGCATTAGCATCATCTCAGAAATCATCTCTGGTATCATCTCGAGTATCATCTCTGGCTTCATCTTTTTGAGCATCAGCATCATCTCTTGTGTCATATTGAGCCTCATTATCTCCGGTACTGAATGCACGAACTTGTCCACAAGTGAATTCCAGACCACTCTCCATAAGAGAGTGCTATCGTCTGTGGGACCATCATCAGCCGGTGAGTGCTAGGACCCACTCTCATCAAGAGAGTGTTCTTGTCAGCAGGACCATCCTCAAAGAGGATACAATCATCTGCAACTGAATGCAGATATCTTCGACAAATAAATGTAGGATCACTCAGCATATGAGAGTACTATAGTCCGTAGGACCATCCTTAGCCTATCAATGCTAGGACCACTCTCAACAAGAGAGTGTTCTTATGCATAGGACCATCCTCAGAGTGGATACTGTCGTCTGCAACTGAATGCAGATCTCATCCGCAACTAAATGTAGGACCACTCAGCATATGAGAGTACCATTGTTCGTAGGACCATCCTCAGCCTTTCAATGCTAGGACCACTCTCATTAAGAGAGTATTCTTGTCCACGGGACCATCCCACAAGTGAATGCAGGATCATTCTCCAGAAGAGATTACTATCGTTTGCAGGACCATCCTCAGTTGGTAAGAGCTAGGACCACTCTCAACAAGAGAGAGTGTTCTTGTCCATAAGATCATCGTCAAAGAGGATACTATCATCCAGAAGTGAATTTTGGATCTCATCAACATCTGTAGACACACTGGCCTTTTCTACACTAGCACATCACTATCATCTCATTCTCAATAATAGTCTCATCATCACTCTCTCTTTCCAGGGAGGTCATTTAGGACTACACCAAGCTTGTCTCGAAAGAGTTCAAACTTTAAGTGAGACAGAGGCTTAGTCAACTCATCAGCAACTTGTTCCTCTGTAGGAACATACTGGAGCTTCACAACTCCTCTCTGCACCATATCTCAGATGTAATGATTGAATAATTTTCAAAACCCCAACCCGGTTCAAGTTTTAGTTTTCCATTGTTTGATGCCCAAACCCCAAGGTTAGCATGTACATGAAAATTTGATAATTTTTACTGAAAACATCAACACATGAGATTTTATCTTTCTTTCTAATTCTAAAAATTAAATGGCATCCCTAAATTCTTAGTCAAAAAATAAATTTCAGCCACATGAAATTTTTAACACAGATTTTTGGTCAAATGACCTAGGAAAAAGCCCGAAGGGAAAACTTGTTCTTCAGAGAGAGATTTTTATTTTCAAACAAATTTTACAAATTTCAAACAACATTACTTATCTCCTTTTTCTTCCTCAAAAAATGTGCTAGAATCACTCTGAAAAAATATGTATGGACTGTCAAAACAACACCTTGAAATTCGTTCCTATATGACCTCACACGTGTGAACTGTACGGAATGGTACAGTACGGTATGTCTCAAATTTATTGAAATATATGCCCTGAACAACACCTCGAAAATCATGCCCTATAAAGTATGACAACAGCAATAAATGCTATACTTTCTCCTCGATTTTTGTGCAATCATATGACTTGGAACGGTACATAATTCCTCGATTTATGTGCAATCTTGCAGCTGTAAAATGCCTCGATTTTTGTGCTAGGATTTGTCTAGAAATTTGTGCCAAGTGTCTCGGTAATTGTGCCCATCTCAAGCTTTCGTTTTACTTTGAAAATTTCTCTCACTCCTCAATTTTAGTTTTTCTCAAACCCTTGTCTCCTTGCTCTTCTCCTCTCTTAAAAATTCTCTCTTTGTGAAAGTGAACAATGAATCATGAATGCCTTGCCCTAGTCCTTTTTCTTCATGGAAACTTCCTCTTCAATCTAATGGTCAATATTAGATTAGATGAAGGGTTGTCATTGAATGCTCAATTAATAATTAATAAATGACATTTAGTGCACCTCGTGTCATTTAATAAAGTAAGAGAACCCCCTTTTTAATTAATCACTCAATTAAGATTTATTTAAATATGAACTTAGGATAACCATGACTTTTATCTTTTAATGAAGTCACTTTAAAAAACATAAAGTAAATCTCACTTCATTAAATTAAATATGACTAGGGGTCACCAATTAAAGTGTCCTTGTCCACCCCAAGGAAATGCTAGGTGAACAAACACTTCCTAGGTAACTTTTCAACACTCCCTCTTACTGAGGAAGGTGTTTCTTACCACTCCCATCTTATCTCTAAAATAAATGTGCTTTCCTCTTCCCAAAGACTTCATGAGAATGTCTGCTACCTGCTCATCTATAGAAATGTACTGTAACTCAACAAATCCTCTCTGAACATAGTCTCTAATGAAGTGGTATCTGATATCAATGTGTTTTGACCTGTCAAGAAACACCGGATTCTCAAAGAGCCTGATGTAACTCTGATTATCACAGTGAATGATAGTATCCCTTAAATCCTAACCAAATAAGTCAACCATGAACTTGCGAAGCCATAAAGCCTCGCAAATAGCCTGACTGGATTCCATGTACTCAACCTCAGCAGAACTCAAAGCAACAAACTTTTGCTTCCGACTGAACCATGACACATCAACCGAGCCCAACCTGAACAACAATCGGAAGTGCTCTTCCAGTCTGAAGCACTTCCTACCTAATCTAAATCCATTAAGCCAACCAAGTCCACTCCACCTGACCTCCTGTAGTCCAAAACATAATCTACAGTCCCAACAAGGTATCTCAAAATATGTTTTGCAGCTATCCAATGCACTCTCCTAGGCTCTAACATGAACTGACTGAGAGTGTTCACTGCAAAACTCATATCTTGTCTGGTGTTCACCAAATACACCAATGAACCAATGAGCTTACAAAACAAAGTAGGATCCACCAACTCTCCCTCAGAAGCATGAAGCTTCTTCTAGTTGGTGATCATGGGTGTAGACATAGGTCTACAGTCCTCCATCTGAAATCTCTTTAGAACATTTGCAACATATTTTCCTTTCCCCAGAAAAACATGCCCATCCTCCTTCCATACCCCCATGCCTAGATAGTAGTGCATCAACCCAAGATTTGTCATCTCAAACTACAAAGCAAGATCCTTCTTACATGCATCAATTAGGTGCTCTCCTCCAATAATGAATAAATCATCAACATACAACAAAAGAATGAGAGGAACACCACCAACCACAATGTAGTAAATTTTAGGATCTTCCTCACTCTTCCGAAACCAAATTGAAAGCAAAAATGAATCAATCCTCGAATACCAAGCCCGAGGGGCTTGCTTCAGACCATACAAGGCCTTTTTCAGCTTGCATACCTGAGAATATCTCTCATAAATCTCAAATCCCTGTGATTGCTCCAAATATAACTCCTCCTATAGAACACCATTGAGAAAAGTGGTCTTCACATCCATCTGATGGATCTTCCAACCCATCTTTGCCACGATGGAGATCACTGCTCTGATTGAAGAAAATCTAGCAACCGACGCAAAGGTCTCATCATAATCAACTCCCTCTATCTGTGAGAACCCACATGCTACAAATTGAGCTTTGTACTTCTCTATGCTGCCATCTGCAGCATGCTTGATCTTGTAGAGCCACTTGTAAGTCACAAATGACCTCTCCTCTAGTCTCAAAACCACTTCCTACACCCCATTCTTCATGATGGAATTTACTCTTCTATCATGTCATTTCTCCAAACCCGGTGTACAAAAGTCTCCTCATAAGTAGTAGGCATGGTCTAACGCAAGCTAGTCACCTATGCCATGTAGTTAAAAAATCTCTCAGGTGCCTTTCTCTCTCTGACCTCCCTCCTGGGTGGCTCTATAGACTCCTCTTCTTCCTTCAAAATCTCTCTGAGCCAACTTGGCTTTCCCTTCTTGGAAGAATCATCCTATCCCAGACCCTCCTCTACATCCTCATCAGACAAATGTCTCCCTGAAGAAGTACCAATGGTCTGAGATCCTATCCTTGGTGAACCTAAACCTATACCATGTGTATCTGAATCACCTGAAGATGTAACCTGTGAACCTGTGATCCGTGAACCTATCCATGTACTAGAAGTTCCTATAGATTGAGTCCCTAAAATTGATGAACCTAAAACCTATGACCCAATCACTCCTGAAACCTATCACCTTGTGCCCAGACTTGTTGAACCCTATGATGCTATCACTTGTGGAGTACTTTTCTTCTCCTCTATCTCTGAATCTCGAGAACTTTTGAAGGCTCACTCCTCCTCAAATCTCACCTCCCTCACCACAACTTTCCTCTATGTAGGAAGGTAAATACAGAAATCCTTCGAAGTCTCATCATATCCAACAAAAATATCCCTCTCTCTAGTAGCCTCCAACTTTGTCCTCTTCTCAGAAGGGACATGTGAGTATGTAAGGCATTCAAAGATATGAAAGTGGCATATCTCAAGCACTTTCCTGGTGAACATCTCCTCAGGAGTTTTGCACCAAGGCTCAGTGCGGACTCCTATTCAGTAAATAAACAATAGTACTAGAGGCCTCTGCCTATAGAAAGAAAGGAAGACTATGATAATATAGCATGGATCTATTTGCACCCACTACAGAACGGTTCTTCCTTCTAGCCACTCCATTCTACTATGGAGTGTAAGGAATTGTCAACTTCCTCTTGATCCCCTCCTATATACAGAACTCATCGAATGCATGGGAAGTATACTCACCCCCATTATCTGATCGAAGTACCTTGGTCTTCTTTCTTGTTTGGTTCCCCACAAGAGCTTTGAACTCTTGGAATTGAAGCAAGACTTCCTTTGATTTGATCTCTTGCTTCTAAGGAAATAGATCCAGATCTTCCTGGTCTTCCTAGAAAATTCATCTATGAATGTAATGTAATACTCATAACCTATCAAAGAGGTAGATGAAATCGGACCACATAAATATGAATGTATCAACTCAAACACTCCCTTTGATCTGCTATCACTACTCAAAGCAGTCTTGGTGTACTTTTGGTAAAGCACACCCTCTGCATACACCACTCGGCTCTGTGCTAAAATATGGCATGCCTATAGTCATGTATCTCAGGATCCTCAAAGCTGGATGATGAATGTGGGCCATCCTCTTATTCCATAACTCACATAACTCACTACTGCTCTAAGTGTGTGACGATGCATGATGTGGCTAGAGGAGAAGCTTGTATAATTTCCCGCATCTGACTCTAATTGCATATGAAGCAGATGGACCCTCTGCTTTGGGAAAGATGTAAAATTTCCCATCTAGGACATATACTCCAAAGCCTCTATCCTCAATCATGGAAACTGATACAAGGCTCTTCTTCAACCTAGGTACATACAAGACATCCCTTAGAAACATAGGCTGCATGGACTCCATGTCAAAGTGGACTGATCCACGCCTAACTGCTCTCACCACTGTATCATCACCCAATACAACCTTTAACTCCAAATCTATTTTTGAAATCTTGGTGAACATGTCTTAGTCACCTGTCATGTGACTTGAAGCTCCACTAGCAATGTACCAAGTGGAGGAAGTAGTGGAAGCACTCAATGAATGCCCAACAATCATGGAATGCTCCATGTGACCCTCAATGTAACTGCTGGTGATGGATGATGCCCTCTCTACACAAGCACCAGCAAAGAGAGAAAAATCTCTTTCAAATCTAGCAGCGTACTCATCAATCTCTACTAAAGTTGTTGTCTGTTGTTTCTTCTTCTTCTTGTTTGGGAATTGTCCAACATAATTCCCAAACTTTTGGCAAGCAAAGCATTTCACTTTGCTCATGTATTTCTTCTCTCCATCCTGCTACTTTGTTCCACCATTGGAACCCTTCTTGAACTTATTCTTCTTCCCCTTTTCTACTAATGTCACATTCTCCCCATATTCTTTGTTGTGAGATGTACTACCCTGTACATATCCTCTACATGTCTCCTCCTATATGAAATCATCCCAAAGACGATGCCAAGAAGGCATGTGCTCACGAGCAACCATTGAATCCACAAATAAAGTCCATGTCTTTGTCATGCCTTTAAAGGCTTATGCACCAACTCAGCACTCTATATCACCTCCCCTATAGCTCTAAGCTCATCACGAACCTGTGTAATCCTGGTGAGATAAGTGGTCATGTTCTCACCCTTTTTCATGTGAATGCTCTTTAACTTCTCCCTTAATACCATCTTCTGATTTTCATTGAAACTCTGATATATGTTAGTTAAAGTTGTCCACATATGATGGGAACGATCTTTACCTGAAATTTGTGGAATTACGTGATCTTTGATTGCATCAAGAAGGATTCTTTTGGCCTTTATATCCCTCTTGTCGAATGCGGCCCTAGGCACTGCATCAGCCGTAATAGTCACGTGATTTGTAGCAGTGTTGTTCACTATATCCCATGGTAAACAATCCTATAGAATCAACACTATTCTAGCCTTCCAAGGACTGAAATTTCCAGCCCCATCCAACCCGTCTTCTATTCTAAGACTGGTAGCCATGACTAAATTAAACAATCCAAGAACCAGTTTTCTGCTCAACCCTGTTTTCCTTTATTCCTCCCAATCTGAAATTTCTATTTGTGTGCAAACTTTCAGCCTTCAAATTGCTCTGATACCATGAAGAATTTTCAAAACCCCAACCCAGTTCAAGTTTCTATTTTTCATTTTTAATGCCCAAACCCCAAGGTTATCATGTACATGAAAATTTAATAATTTTTAATAAAAACATCACATGAGATTTTCTTTTTCTTTTGAATTCTGAAAATTAAATGGCAGCCCTAAATTCTTACTCATAAAATAAATTTCAGCCACACATGAAATTTTTAACACACAGAATTTTGGTCAATTGACGCAGGAAAAACCTTGAAGGGAAAACCTGTTCTTCAGAGAGAGATTTTTATTTTCAGACAAATTTTACAAATTTCAAACAACAATACTTATGTCATTTTATTCCTCAAAAAACATGCCAGAATCACTCTGAACAAATCTGTACAGACTGTCAAAACAACACCTCAAAATTCGTGCCTATACTACCTCACACGTGTAAACTGTATGCACTGGTACAGTACAGTTTGTCCCAAATTTATCAAAATTTGTGCATTGAACAACACCTCAAAAATCGTTCCTTGTATGGCCCGACAACAACAATAAATGATGTACTTTCTCCTCAATTTTTGTGCAATTGTATGAACTGAAACTGTACATAGTTCCTTAATTTCTATGCAAGCTTGCAGCTGTAAAATGCCTCAATTTTTGTGCCAAGATTTGTATAGAAATTTGTGCCAAATGTCTTGGGAATCGTACCCATATCAATCTTTGGTTTTTCTTTGAAAATTTCTTACTCAATTTTGTTTTTTCTCAAACCCTTGTTTCCTTGCTCTTCTCCTCTCTCAAAAATTCTCTCTTTGTGAAAGTGAACAATGAATCATGAATACCTTGCCCTAGTCCCTTTTTTTCATGGTAACTTTCTCTTCAATCTAATGGTCAAGATTAGATTAGATGAAGGGTTCTCATTAAATGCTCAATTAATAATTAATAAATGACATTTAGTGCACCTCATGCCATTTATAAAAGTAAGAGCAGCCCCTTTTTAATTAATCACTCACTTAACATTTATTTAAATATGAACTTGAGATAACCATGACTTTTATCTTTTAATGAAGTCACCTTTAAAAACATAAAGTACATCTCACTTCATTAAATTAAATATGACTAGGGGTCACCAATTAAAGTGTCCTTGTCCACCCCAAGGCAATGCTAGGTGAACAAACACTTCCTAGGTGAATTTTCAACAATGATACTTTATCTCTATATGTTTTGACTTATTATGAAACACTGGGTTCTCTGTTAACTTGATACAACTCTGGTTGTCACAATAGATCTTAGTTGCACCCATCTCGGTATCGAACAATCCCACCAATAGTTTGCGAAGCGATATTGCTTCACTAGAGGCTGAACATGCTGCAATCTAATCAACCTCGACTATACTGAGGGAAACACATGTTTGCTTTCTGCTAATCCATGAGATCACACCTGATCCCAAACTGAAACAACATCCTGAAGTGCTCTTTCTATCTTCAGCACTTCCAACCCAATCCAAATCTGTATAGCTTTGTATTGAATGGGGTTGTTCTAACTTTATTAAATGAAATGACGTGCACTAAATTCCATTTAATTAATATTTAATAGAGCATTTAATGTGAACACTTCATCTAATCTAATCTTGACTATTAGATTGACAAAGAAATTACCATGAACAAAAAGGACTAGGGCAAGGCAAATGTTCATTCATTGTGATCATTTCCAAAGGAGATTTATGGAGAGAGGAAGAAAAAAAGAGAGCAAGGGTTTGAAGTGATTTCAAAACCAGAGTGAGAAATTTCCAAAATTTGAAGTGGACACATTTCCCAAGAAATTTTGGCACAAAATTTCCAGAAATATGCAGTAGATATTTGACACAAAAATCGAGGAGTTTTGTACTGTACTAGTCTGTACAATTGCACAGTTTTTTAGGAGAATCGTACAACATTAATGTTGTTTTCAGATACTATATAGGGCAAATTTTTCAACATCATTAATTGTTGTCAGACCATACACTATCAGGCCATACAGTTTTGTACTGTTTCACACGTGTGGCACGATTTTCAACGTGCTGATTTTTTATAGTTCGTACTGTTTTGTCAAAGAGATTCTGACATGTTTTTCGAGGAAGGAAAAGATAAGTATTGTTGTTCTGAAATTGTAAAATTTTTCTAAAAATAATAAATCTCTCTCACTCAGAAACAGGTTCTCCCTTAGGGGTTTTATCCTGGACCATTGGTAAAAAATAACTATGTCGATTTCATGTGTGTTTGTTTGCCTGAAATTTTCTGAGTTTGAATTTTTGATGAAAGAGTAAAAATTCTGAATTCTTTAATTTTGAAAAAGAATTTCATGTGTTTCAAGTTTCAGTCAAATTTTTATTAAAATTTGTGCATAGAGGGTTTGGGCATTAAACTATGCAGTGAAGCCAAAAAAGGCTTGAAACCGGGTTGGGATTTGTGAAAAACTTTCACAATTGTGGATTTACATCATAAATCATATTTCATGTTGCAATCCATCTCAAACCACCTAGGGGCTAAACATACACCATGTACCCATATCTCATGAAGCACCCCAAACATGGTGTAAACACTTTAAGAGTAACCAAAAAATTAACACTTACATTACATGGAGAGCTTGATTCGCATTGTAGAACTAAGAAATCAAACATGTTAAAAGAGATTTGAATTTTGAACCAACTTGTAGACGTTGTTGCTAATATGGGAACTATCCTAGAACTAATTACCTTGAAAATTGGCCAAAGTAAACATAGATTCATGGAACAAGATTTGAATTTAAAGAATTTGAACTTTCTTTTTTATTCAAGAGTACATAATTGTGTACCTTACTGTACTAGGGACAGAAAGAAAGGAATAATTTTCATGTTGTTTTGTTTCTCATCATACATACTCTCTGTTACGCTGCACCTATGCCCAACATACCTTCAGATGTGCCCCAGGGAGAGAGATGCCATTTTTTCTGACTAGGAGAGGTGTTATTCAAGAGTGGTGGTCATGGTAGGGCCCTTTGATCCTTCCTTTATGAGTACTATGGATTAATGGCACTGTTGACTACCATTTGTTGAGGTTTTTAACCATGGGGTTGGTGTCTGAGGTTCCTAGGAGTTGATCACTAAGTCACATGACCCCACACTTGTCTCCATGCATTGGTGACCTTTCTTTCAGATGTGATACCTTGATCTCTCTTCATAGTCACCTCATGCACCCTCCTGGTCACTCTGCACATTAGCGTTCTCTCTCCTTGGGTTGTTTTCCATGATGACATCATCCTCCATGTTAGGCTGTTATGCAAGTTTGGGGAGGGAAATGAGAGATTTTCAGCATTCTCGGGGTTAGATAGGGCATGAAGCCCTCCCTCCAACTCACTCCTACCTTTCATTCAGAGTGATTTGCTTTTTTTTAGCCATTTTAGTCACTTTTGGGTAAACTGTGGGGAAAAATACCCATGTTACCCATAGACTGGATTATTTTATACTGTTTTTGTTATAATTTTAAATTGACATTTTAAAGGCATGTCGGCCAAGAAATTTTTGTAAAGTGAGTGTGAGAGGCTATAAATAAACCTCTCCTCACTTCATTTGAACATAAGACAGAGGGGATAAAACATTATGTTGCTATTTTACCCTTCTTAGGGCTCTTGGAAGTGATGTGCACATGTTGAGGAGATTGTATTTTTCTTGTTTGAAGGCAAATCTATTGGATATTCTTTGGTTCATGCTCTTTGTTAAGGTGATCCTATAATTGTTTGCTTAACACTTGCACAAGGACGTATCTAAGGTTTTTTCTTGATTTCTCTTTGGTAAATGTTGATGAATGATGCTTGTTTATGGTTGAATGGTAGTTATTAATGCTACATTTTTTTTAAACTAGGTCACTTATTAGCCTTTTATCACCATAGTATTGTGGAGAACATCCTTTAGAAGGAGTCATTTGAATCTTGGGCCTTAGGTCTCTGAGTTTTTCCCTAACTAGGATTACTTTAACTAGCTCTTGTGGCTGTTAGAGAAGGCCCTAGTTTGCCAAACTTTGAAAGGTAAATTTTCCTTCAAATCTTTTTCATTTTCATGTGTAATTATTGCATTTTGCATGGTAAATTAGGTTAAATTTAGGTCTGCAATTTTATGTTGAAAACCCTAGAGAATCAATGTTTTTTCTATTTTTTTGCCTTCCTAAAATTTCGGCCCTCCTACAATTTTGCCTTGCTCTTTTTGTCCCTATATACCCTAGGGTGAAATCTTTGTAAGCCCTAAAAATTAAAAAAATTCCAAAAATCCTAAAATATACCCTAAAACCACCAAAATAACCACCTAACCTATCCCTAGTCTGCTACAACTTCCCATGGCCTCCCCTTTTAAGGTCTCCACAACCCTCGCCCTATCCAATTGGAAGCTTGGTCCTCCCTCTTGGCCCTGGTCAAGGCCACAGAAACTCATAAACAGTCCTATTATGGACTGTGACATCCTCTAGGGTTGCCTCCAATAGTCCACTTCAATACTGTCAACTTGTGACAGTCTACACACTCCATAACAACCCTTGAACAGTCCTTTTTATGGGTTGTGATAGCCTCTAGGGATTCTCCTTAATAGTCCACTTTAGGATTGTCAATTTGTGACAGTCTGCAAACACCTTAACAACCTCAAACAACTGGAAACATTCACCCATAAAAGTGAGTTAGAAAGGTTCACAATAATTGATAAGTTGACTGTCAACTTGTGACAGTCTACACACTCCATAATAGCCCATGAACAGTCCTTTTTATGGACTGTGACAGCCTCTAGGTCTGGTCCTTAACAATCCACTTTAGGATTGTCAATTTGTGATAGTCTACAAACTCCCTAATAGCCTGCAAAAATTCACCCATAAAAATGAGTTAGAAAGGTTCACAATAATTGATTTCAGTCATTTTTTTTACATAGTGCTTACTTATTAATGAAGGATATATATCAGGGTTGTGATAAACATTGTAATGAAGGATATATGTCAGACTTGTGATAAACATTGTAATGCTGGTGTTATGTTTTAATTTACACTTTATGTTGATTTAGAAGTGGGATTACATGTTGTGTTTAATGCATTATTGAATGGGTGATCTAGTGTGGTTGAAAGAACATTGAAGTGGGGTGTTAATGTTTTGATTACTGTATACTTTACTGCTGCTATATTGGTATACTTGTGCATAAATGACTCACATTGGTTGAATAAAGTGGATATATGGATTTACACTGAGTAAAGTGGATATATGAATTTACACTCACAAACTTTCACACTCTTGTATAGTATGTCTCCTTCATTCTTCAATTAAGTCCATAGCCGCTGGTCACTAACACTCTTGCATAGAAGGTGTAGTCTTTTTTTCTTAGTGTCTTGCAGAACGGATCTCCCCTTGGAGGTTCTGACTCTCCAAAGAAGTCTTGGAAGAGTGGCTAAGGTGATAGTGGTAACTCTCTCCATATATTGCTTATCGGTGACTAGCCTTGCTAGTTCTTTTGATAACATTTTGGCGTCATTGCCGGGGACCTCAATATTGTTGAGGTAATTAATCCAGGAAAGATCGACACTTGATAAGTCTTAGGGTAAGTCCTTAATTACATGATTGCATATATATTTCTTGTAAGGGCTAATATGTAGGCTTATTTGGCGGCTCCACAAAAAACTCAACCCATCGATCAGTATCTTCTTAGGTATGTTCTTGTTTAGTACTTTGGTGATATTGGTTAAGTATAACTTGGCAGGTCTCACCTAGCGACTCCCACTGAAGAAAATAAAAGAAGTACTCTATGAGGACTATAAGGGAGCCAGATGAAATGGAATCTTCTTACAAATTATGGATGGATATATTGGATTTATCGCGCATTCTAGTCTATCCACATCAGTATGTCATTAAAGATGATGAGAAATCACTTTTTCCATTATTTCATGAATATAATTATCATACAACAACACATATCTAGGAATTCATGCAATTTCTCCAAGAAATCAATATCGTACATGAAGATATCAAAATGAATTTCATTCTGCTCTCTTAACTTGGAGGATAAGTGGAGTGTCAGGAATTGGTATGAAGGATTTCCTCGTAAAAAATTTTCTTCATTCAGGCAGTTGATTGATGAATTTAGTGAGGATTGGTCTTATGATATGGATGAACATGTAAGAAAGTTCATGAACAACCATATGTGGGAAGAGACCTTAGGAAACATCCTGAAATAAGATCCTCCTAATGAATAAATCAATGAAGATATTCCATTTGAATTTAAAGATCTTGATAATACAACACATGCGAAAATGGAAATAGGTTTCGCTCCTCTTAAGTTGTCAAACTTTCTAGGACATTCAGATGAGCTACCAAAGATATTTTGGCATGCCTTTAAGGGTGACCATGATAATGTCGTGCAACATGTTGAATGGTTTATGAATTTGGCTCCAGAATATGGTATTAAAGAAGAAGAGGATCTTTACATGAGATTATTTATTCTTCACTTGAGAGCAAAGGCTCTTGCTTGGTTTGTGGGCCTAGACAAAGGAAAAATATCGTCCTTTGCAGAATTGGTAGAAAATTTTTGTAGCTATTGTGATCCAGAACAATGTAATAAATGGATGCCTCATGTCAAACATGTAAAGAACTTGTTTCGTAAAGAAATCCAGAACAAAAACCAGGTTGGAGAAGCCATTGTCACAAATCTAATTGCTGACATCTCAAGCATAGTATATGAAGACAAGGTTCCTCATGTAGACAAATATGATTGTGATCCAACATATGAAGACACATTCAGTGAAAAGGATATGATTATCCCATTCCCTTATGATGCAAATGATGAAGAATGGATTAACCCTTTTTCTCTTACATTTGATGATGAAGTACCTCAGGATGTGGGCCCTCTTGCCATTATAGATGATTGCCATGTGCAGATGTTTTACTATGTTAAAGAGTTTGAAAAATTGGGACCCGATATCTACAGTGATATCTCCATGGATTCAACTCAGTTGTACTTATCCAACATCGAGGACAGGGAAGCATGTTATACAAAGAATTCTCTTCTAGATATTCAGTCTCTGATGAGCCCAGATTATCATTCCCAATTGTGTTCCTCAAGAAATATTGAGGAAGTTGTTCAGCACTTTCTACCCTATATCGATAAGTCCATAATGATGAATTTCAACAAGATCGAGAGAGGTATGTGGATAGGTATGATTTTCACTCCTCGATCTCATGGTCATTAGAGGAAATTTGGGGTCTAAAATGGGCCTTATAAGAAAACGCGCCAAAATAAGTTTTTGTGAGTTGGAATTCAAGAACCAATAGAATTTCAATAAAATAAGTCAACCATAATGGTTGAATTGACATATTTGTCATTAAAAAAAACTACTTTTTTTGTTTGTATTTTCGACATATCTCATTGTGTTTTTACTCAAATTTCGATCGGGAGAGCTCATTGGATGCGGAATTTGATTCTGCATCCAACGAATACCCACACTACATACTTTTGATGGACCCCACTACCCCAAAAACAAGAAATACCTGAAAAAATGTGATGATGATGTCATCATCACATTTTTTCAAGTATATTTCTTGTTTTTGGGGTAGGTGGGTCCGTCAAAAGTATGCAGTGTGGGTACTCGTTGGATGCAGAATCAAATTCTGCATCCAACGAGCTCTCCCGATTGAAATTTGAGTAAAAACACAGGGAGATATGTTGAAAATACGAACACAAAAAGTAGTTTTTTTCTTTCTTCCTCCAAAATTAATCAATATTATTTTATTATTTTAACTATTATTTTATTATTTTCCTTAGGAGACCCATTTTAGACCCCAAAATTCCTCTAATGATTTATTGTTTATCCTTTTGTTTGAATCATGACGGTATGAATCTTATGGCTGATAGTTTCAAATTTTTAAAGGGTATTGAAGGTATTAAGCTAAATGTTGCAAAGATGATGAATATGCTTCTATGTCTAAGAGAATGTTTGAATAGATACAAGAATAGGTTGTGACTGACATATGAAGATTTGCAAGGTGCACCTTTATTAATGGACTCTCAGGTAAACAATCAAATGACCAATTTCATGCAAAATTCTCCTTCAATACCAATGTATGATGGAGGGGACCCATACATAAGTCCAATAGAAGCATGGATAAATGAAGCTTGTCAGAGTAATCCTTCTCCATGGTAGAAATATCAAGGGTTTTTGTCTCCTACCCTAATCAAGTTCCTGGTACGTACTCAACATATCATCATTGGGATATTATCATGGATTCTCTCTAAAGACAAAGGTAAGATATTGAGTATGAATTGCCTACTCAGATGGCTACATTGGTGGTATGATTTCACTTAACCCATTTTTAATTACCACGTTTAGGGTAGGTAGGGTTAGTTTCATTTTTAGTTAGGCATATATTGTTACTCTTGAATTGCATTTTATGATTTAGTTACTTCATCTCATTTTTTAACAAGGCGATACAAAAGTGTCTCCCTCACGATGATGTTGATCTCCTTGGATATTTGACCTGTGTGTAGGTCTACATTTACCATAATATTCACAGGTTTTGGAGCACTCCTGGGAAGAATTCTTGTCCTGTAGTTGGAGCCAGTGTTACTCTGCACTTGTACCCAATAGACCTTCAGATCTACCCCATGGAAAGATATGCCATTTTTCCTGAATAGGAGGGGTGTTATTTAGCAGTGGTGGTCATGGTCGATCCCTTTGATCCTTCCTTTAGGATTACTATGGCTTAATGGTACTATTGACTTCCTTTTGTTGGGATTTCAACCCTAGGGTTTATATCTATGGATCCTATTGGGGTTGATAACTAAGTTACATGACCCCACACTTGTCTCCTTGCACCTGTGACCTTTATTTCAATTGTGAGATCATGGTCTCTCTTCATAGTCACCTCATGCACCATATTGGTCACTCTTCACACTAGTGCTCTCTCTCCTTGGGTTGTTTTCCATTATGACCTCATCCCCCATGCCAAGTTGTTATGCTAGTTTATGGAGGGCATTGAGGGATTTTCAACATTCTCAAGGTTAGATGGGGCATGACGCCCTCCCTCCAGCTCATTCCCACCTTTTGATTCACTGGTCATATGTTTTGAACAACCATTGTCCAAGTGCCATAAGTTTTGTCTTTCGATTGCACATAAAGCAATCATGGAACTTTCCTTATCTTCTTTTTCTCTCCAATACTTCTTTTGTTTAGTGTTATGATATTTGGTTGTAACAGAATTATTTGCAGAATCCTTTAGTTTACAATCTCTCGCTATATGTCCATGGTTATTAAATTTATAAAATTCTATGTCATATCGTTGGAGTAGTGTAAAAATATTCTTACTTCCCTTCAACTTATCATTTGATGACTTTCTCTTGTATTCAGAATATTTTCTTCCAATTCTATAGTGTAAAGATTTATGACCAAAATTATGAGACGAATAGTAGTAACCTAAGAAGATATGTAGATATCTATTTGGTCTCTTTAGTGCTACATTATTTCCATTTTTATCCTGATAGATGGAGCCTGTTTCTTTCTTCTTTCCCTTTTAGCTGGAGTCTTTAGTACGTCAGCATAGATTTTCTTACTTCCTTCTTGATTAGTGACATGAAAACTCTCTGGCTTATTTTATTTAACAAACCCCAAACCAAACTTATCACTTAATGTTCTTTGGCTACTCAGACTTTCATCTAGAATCCTTGATTTGTTCTCAAACTTTGATTTGATAGATCCTTCATCAAGCTTTCTCTTGAATTGCATGATCTCTTCTGTGAGTTTTTCAGACTCCTGTATTCTTTCTTTTAGTTGTAGGTTTAGGTCCTCCTCAACCTTTTTGGCCTCTAGAAGATGAGCTTCCAACTGGCTGATGATAATATTTGACTGTCTATTCTTATTCCTACATTTCTCAAGTTCTTCAAGGGCGTTAACAATTTCATCTCTTAGGTCTACTTCACCTTCTACATCTGAGTCACTATTTGAGGCTTGAATTTTTAGACCCATAAATAAAACTTCAGTTTCTTCAACTTAACTTTCATCTAAATATTCACTGTCTTCTATGGTGTAAAAAATTTTCTTGTTCCCATAGGGTTTTTTCTTGTTTCCTGGTTTACCCCTTTTGAATTTTGAAGTTTCCTTTTCTTCATTCTCATCTTTTAGTGTAGGTGCATTTAGAGGCAAAATGTCCAATCCTTCCACAATTAAAACACTTTAAAGGTATTTTTCCCTTGTATTTTCTAGTCCCTCTCTCAAGTTTACTGATTAAAAGAGATTCCTCATCATTTGGTTTTCTGATTGATTTTTTAAGGTGGTTTTAGAAGCTGCTTCTTTTCTTGAAGTTCCATTTTGTCCTGTTCTCATTTCGTACGCAGTGAGAATTCCTTGTAGCTCATCCATTGTTATCTTTTTAAGATCATCTCATTATTCTAATGTGGATACTTTTGGGTTATACCTCATTGGTAATGTTCTTAGTACTTTGCTTACCACTTCCTTTTCCTTTAATTTTCCTCCAAGCCCTCTGATTGCATTAACAACTTCATCTACACGAAGAAGGTATTCACCAATATTCTCTTATTCTTTCATGTTAAGAATTTCAAATTTACCTTTATATGTTTGAATTTTGGTTTCTTTGACCTTATATTCTCCTTCATAGATTATTTTCAACTTCTCCCACACTTGTTTGGCATATATGCATTGCATAACTTTAGTAAATAACAATTTTTTTAAACCATTTAAGATTTAATTTAGAGCTTTGCCATTGCCTTCATATTCTCCTAGTTCAACTGTGTCTGTAGGGTATTGGTTTCCAATGTTAAGTTCTTTTTCAGTTGCTGCCCAAACTTTCCATCCCAGGGACATCAGATAACACCTCATTCTAATACTCCAGTATGCATAATTCTCTGCGATAAATGGTGGAGATTTGTTAGTGGACAATCCTTCTTGTTGATCCATTGTGTTTCTTGAATGGGATATTCCTTCCAGTGGTTAAGCTGTTGTGAAGGAACCTGCTATGATACCAATTGTTGGTTTATCCCACAATACTGAGAGGGGGGGTGAATCGGTATTGACCTTTTTTCAATTAAAACACACAATAATCAACAATTAAGACACAGATTTTATCGTGGAAACCTCAAAGAGAAAACCACCAACACAAACTCACTAGTAAGATGAATTTTACAAAATTTTTATATGCTACTACAAAAACGATGCAAAGCACACCCTAGGTTTTTCCTACAACTACAAACTAGGATGCTGTAACACCCCTATGGTTTTTCTTCCTTCTTCTACAGATAAGGATGCTATGACACCATGTTCTCCAACTACGACTGGAAAGGAGGCTTCGACCACTTGCAAACTTGTGGCCTACCCTAGCGCCACCCTACCACCCTAATATGATTTTCTCATAATTTTGGAATAGTTGTAAACTATTCACTTTGGAATATATCAAACTTACTGACATAGACAATTAATTCTTTACATATTCATTCATTTAAATACCATATACTTACTTCGTATCAACGCAACTCTTCATTGCTTTGCTCTTTCATTTTGGATCATGACTGTTTATTTACAGACACACCCAATCATCATCCAACCACTCAATCATCACATATTCTTCAGCAATTGCAACATTTCATTCTTCCCACAGCTCAGAATTCGATTCCGTAGCCCTGTTTATTGTCGTCTAGTGTTTCTGCTTTCTCCTTTTTGTTGATTGCATGGGCAGACCCGGGTTTACTATGATTAATCAACAACACCCAAAAATCACTGGCCCTTTCGGCAACAGACCGCGAAGCGATCTGAAGTCTCACCCGAAGTGAATCTCATGGGTTGGCCAAGACTCAAGTGTCTTGGACCGGGTTCTGCACACCCTACTTCTGCCCTCTTACTCCTGTGCGCCACTAGATTAACTAGCCCTGCGCACCGCTCGTCTCCTTCTACTCGCAGCACTGTTTACCCGTGCGATACTTAATCCGGCGCGCGTCGCACGATTTCCTCCCGTGTCGCACAACTTCCACTTACTCACAATATTCCCAACCTTACCAGATTTCTGCGCACCGCGGAACATACATCCTCTCCTCAACGCTAAGCCCTCAGCTCGCAGTATCACGCAACGCAGCTCCTCTGCCAATGCGATATCGCCTCTCTGCGATATCTTACCACTACGACCTTGCGCTCTTAGCGTTGACTGTGCCGGTGAGTGAAACTCTACTTCTCAGAAATATATTGTGAGTAACGGGTCATTAGAAACAGACGTAAAGGAGTCTTTTAACAGTCTACTGTAATACTTCAACTTATCTTTTATCCTCTTGCATTATCATGATCGACCAATACATACATTCATCTACTGCTACTATCATTACATGCATAATAACCAGTGACAATAAGCAAATACAATCACATCCATTCAACACATAACATGCAGATTTAACGTGGTTCACCCCCGGGATGGGAGCTACGTCCACCAAACTGTGCTTCTATTATATATCTTGAGGGAAGTTAGCACAGTTTGTTGCACTACAAATGCAGCGCAAGGTCTCTCCTAGATCTATGATCCTATCCCTGTATTGCCTTTCTCTCTATATCCCTTCCCTCTCTGTTCTCTCTATGAATGATTACATACAGACTCAAATGACTCACAGACGACTATG
>LPNX010349189.1:0-47054 GCA_001517045.1 Pseudotsuga menziesii
CAAATAGATGAGGTGACAATAGCTTAAGGAGTCTGTTCCTCCCAACCAACTCCTGGAGAAAAGTTAGTCTGCAATTTCTCAAGACCCCCGAGCCTATCTCTTGGTCCTCCTGGTAGAATACTGGGTGAGAGATGTAGTCTTGAGATCCTCTGCAACTCTACTGAGTATTCAGCAGTAACTCAGTCCTGCTTACAGCAGTAAGAGCTTCAGCTTAGAATAGCTACACAAGTTCAATTTTCAGCACTTATCCCCTCAAACTCACTTCAGCTAGTCCCCTCCATCGAATTCCACATGTGCACTTCATTCATTTAGAATGATCACAAATCCAGAATGAGCAGCCCCAACTGTCTTCAATGGGAAGTTTTATTAGCATGCCTAGGTATTTTGGGTCACTATTTACTTAATGAGCCACCTGCTCCTGTTCCACTTTCTTGGGGAATCTTGACCACAAATATAATGAGCCACCTGCTACTGTTCCACTTTCTGTATATGTGCATTTTGCATTCCGTAAATGTGCATATATAGAAGGAAAAATTCGCATATATAGAAGCGAGATTCCGTATATGCGTATTTCTTTCTTTCGTATATGTTCATATATGGAAGAGAGCTTCCATAAATACACATATACTGAAGGCAGAAATGCGCATATACGAAAGCTCTCTTCCATATATGCGCATTTTACAAAAGAAAAAATGCGCATTTATGGAAGCCAAAATATGCATATATAGAAGCGAGGTTCCGTAAATGCGCATTTTTCCTTCTGTAAGAGAGCTTTCGTATATGCGCATTTCTACCTTTCATAAATGCGCATATACAGAAGGCAAGATGCACATTTACGGAAGATCTCTTTCGTAAATGCGCATTTGTGCCTTCCATAAATGCGCATATATAGAAGGCAATATGTGCATTTACGGAAGCAAGCTTTCGTATATGCGCATTTTTCCTTCCGTAAATGCGCATATACAGAAGGAAAAATGCACATATACGAAAAGAGCTTCCATATATGTGCATTATTCCTTCCGTAAATCACATTTATGAAAGGTAGAAATGCGCATATACAGAAAAGAGCTTCCGTATATGCGCATTTTTCCTCTTGTAAATGTGCATATACAGAAGGAAAAATGCGCATTTACGGAAGCTCGCTTCTATATATGCGCATTTACGGAAAGAAAAATTCACATACGAAAGAGAGATTTTGTAAATGTGCATTTCTGCCTTTTGTAAATGCGCATATACAGAAGGAAAAATGCACATTTACGGAAACTCTCTTCTGTATATGCCCATTTTGGCTTCCGTAATTGCGCATATACAAAAGGAAGCATGCACATAAACGGAAGATAACGTCCATATATGCGTGTTGGCTTCTGTATATCTGCATTTTCATATATGCGCATTTACGGAAGTAAAAATGTGCATATACGGAAGCTCTCTTTCGTACATGTACATTTTTGCCTTCCGTAAATGTGCATATATGGAAGTTATCTTCCGTATATATGCATTCTTCCTTCTGTATATACACATTTACGGAATCCAAAATGCGCATATATGGAAGAGAGCTTCCGTATATGCGCATATACAGAAGTGAGGCATTATGCCTTTCATATATGCCCATTTACGGAAGTGAGACATTATGCCTTCCATATATGCGCATGCACATATACGAAAGCTGCCTTCCGTATATGCGCATTTACGGAATCCAAAATGTGCTAATACAAAAGAGAACTTCCATATATGCGCATGCACATATACGAAAGCTGCCTTCCGTATATGCGCATTTACGGAATCCAAAATGTGCTAATACAAAAGAGAACTTCCATATATGCACATTTAGGCTTCTCTATATGCGCATATACGAAAGTGAACATGTGCATATACAGAAGAGAGCTTCCGTATATGCGCATTTTGGCTTCCGTATATGCACATATATGAAAGAGAACACATGTGCATATACGAAAGAGAGCTTCCCTATATGCGCATTTTGGCTTCCGTATATGCGCATATACGGAAGTTAACATGCGCATATAGGGAATCTCTCTTCCATATATGTGCATTCTCCCTTGGATGTATATGTGCATTTACAAAATCCAAAATGCGCATATACGGAAGCGATTACGAAAGGCAAAATGCGCATATTTAAAAGAGAGATTCCATATATGTGCATTTGGCTTTCGTAAATATGCATATACAGAAGCCAACATTTACATATACGGAATCTCTCTTTCATATATGTGCATGTCCACTTCTGTATATGCACATCTACGGAAGCCAAATGCGCATATACGGAAGCTCTCTTCCATCTCCGTATATGCGTGCATTTATGCCTTCTGTATATGCGCACATGTTTGCTTCCGTGTCACTAAGCCAATACTCATTAGAGTGAAAACCAAGAGGACTTGCCATGGCTAGACCATGTGTCTTGAGCCTGACCACAAGATAAAACCAAAGATAAAAAAATTAATAACATAAAACCACAACACATGTATAAAATTAAAACCTATCTTATTGTATTTATAATAAATATATGAACATATACGGAAGCTTGTGGAAGTCAACTTTCGTATATGATCATGCGCATTTTAAGGAACTGAACATGCGCATATACGGAAGATAGCTTCCGTATATGTGCATTTTGGCTTCCGTATATGCGCACATATATGGAAGCGAACATGCGCATATATGGAAGATAGCTTCCGTATATGCACATTTTGGCTTCCGTATATGCGCACATATATGGAAGCGAACATGCGCATATATGGAAGATAGCTTCCGTATATGCACATTTTGGCTTCCGTATATGCGCATATACGGAAGAGAACATGCGCATATACGAAAGAGAGCTTCTGTATATGTGCATTTTGGCTTCCATAAATGCGCATATACAGAAGCCATGCGCATAAAACGAATATAACTTCCATATATGTGTGTTGGATTTCGTATATGTGCATTTACGGAAGCAAAAATGCACATATACGGAAGCTCTCTTTCGTATATGCACATTTTTTGCTTCCGTAAATGTGCATATATGGAAGTGAGGCATTATGCCTTTCGTATATGTGCATTTACGGAAGCAAAAATGCACATATACGGAAGCTCTCTTTCGTATATGCACATTTTTTGCTTCCGTAAATGTGCATATATGGAAGCTCTCTTCCGTATATGCACATTCTGCCTTCTGTATATGTGCATATACGGAAGAGAGCTTCCATATATGCGCATATACGGAAGTGAGGCATTATGCCTTTCGTATATGTGCATGCACATATACGAAAGCTTCCTTCTGTATATGCACATTTACGGAATCCAAAATGTGCCAATACGGAAGAGAAATTCNTGGAAGTGAGGCATTATGCCTTTCGTATATGTGCATGCACATATACGAAAGCTTCCTTCTGTATATGCACATTTACGGAATCCAAAATGTGCCAATACGGAAGAGAAATTCCATATATGCGCATATACGGAAGTGAGGCATTATGCCTTTCGTATATGTGCATGCACATATACGAAAGCTTCCTTCTGTATATGCACATTTACGGAATCCAAAATGTGCCAATACGGAAGAGAAATTCCATATATGCGCATTTAGGCTTCTCTATATGGGCATATACAAAAGCAAACATGTGCATATACGGAAGAGAGCTTCCCGTATATGCACATTTTGGCTTCCGTATATGCGCATATATGAAAGAGAACATGTGCATATACGGAAGAGAGCTTCCCGTATATGCACATTTTGGCTTCCGTATATGCGCATATATGAAAGAGAACATGTGCATATACGGAAGAGAGCTTCTGTATATGTGCATTTTGAATTCCGTATATGCGCATTTTTGGCTTTCGTATATGGTGAGAGGATTGGTTCCTTCCATGGTCAGATGTAAGGGCTGATCCATTCTGACATGGTAAGAGGATTGGTTCCTTCCATGTCAGATATGAGTGTTGAGATCCATAGCCATTTTGACAAGTAGGTCAGATGTAAGGGCTGAGCCATTCTGTCATGGTGAGAGGATTGCTTCCTTCCATGTCAGATATGAGTGCTGGCCATTTTGTCGAGTAGGACAGATGTAAGGGCAATTGCCATTCTTTGAATGGAACTGCCTGGTGAGGTACCAGGAACACTCAGTCTAGGACTGAGTAGCCATTCTGATGTGATAGAGGGATGCGTTCCCACTTAATCAGATATAAGGGCTGAACCATTCTGTCATGGCTAAATAATTAAGTTCCTTCCATGTCAGATGTGAATGTTGGCCATTTCGACGAACAGGTTGGATGTAAGGGCAACTATCACTCTCTAGGATAACCTCCATCTACATAGAAGACAATTCCAGATCCATGTTATCCATCCTGGAAGGGGTAATCTTTCCAAGCCAGAGTTGAAAGAAGAACTTGCGAGAAAATTTGATGTTTCAGATACACAAAAAATATTCATATCTAGTATATGCGCATTTACGGAAGCCAAAATGAGAGCTTCCGTATATGCACATTTACGAAAGCCAAATGCGCATATATGGGATCTCTCTTCTGAATATGCACATTTTTCCTTCCGTAAATGTGCATATACGACCAAGGGAGATGCATATATATGGAAGCGAACATGCGCATATACGGAAGAGTGCATATACGGAAGCCAAAAATGCACATATACGGAATTCAAAATGCACATATACGAAAGCTCTCTTCCGTATATGCGCATATTAAATTTCGTATATGCACATGTTCTCTTTCGCATATGCGCATATACGGAAGCCAAAATGCGCATATATGGGAAGCTCTCTTCCGTATATGCACATGTTTGCTTCTGTATATGCGCATATAGAGAAGCCTAAATGCGCATATATGGAAGTTCTCTTCTATATTGGCACATTTTGGATTCCATAAATACGCATATACGGAAGGCAGATTTCGTATATGTGCATGCGCATATACGGAAGGCATAATGCCTCACTTTCGTAAATGCACATATACGAAAGGCATAATGCCTCACTTCCGTATATGCACATTTTGGATACCGTAAATGCGCATATACAGAAGGCAGAATGCACATATACGGAAGAGAGCTTCCGTATATGCACATTTACGGAAGCAAAAAATGTGCATATACGAAAGAGAGCTTCCGTATAAGCGCATTTTTGCTTCTGTAAATGCGCATATACAAAAATGCACATATACGGAAGCCAACACGCATATATGGAAGTTATCTTCTGTTTATGCGCATGCTGGGTTCCGTATATGCGCATTTATGGAAGCCAAAATGCGCATATACAGAAGCTCTCTTCCGTATATGCGCATGTTCTCTTCCGTATATGCGCATATACGGAAGCCAAAATGTGCATATATGGAAGCTATCTTCCATATATGCGCATGTTCACTTCCATATATGCGTGCATGTAAATACGGAAGCCAAAATGCGCATATACGAAAGCTATCTTCCGTATATGTGCATGTTTGCTTCCGTATATGCGCATGTTCGGTTCTTTAAAATGCGCATGTTCATATACGAAAGCTGCCTTCCGCGAGCTTCTGTATATGTTTATTTACGGAAGCCAAAAATGCGCGTTTACAAAAGCTCTCTTCCGTATATGCGCATATAGAGAAGCCTAAATGCGCATATACGGAAGCTAAAAATGTGCATATACGAAAGAGAGCTTCCGTATATGCGCATTCTGCCTTCTGTATATGTGCATTTACGGAATCCAAAATGCGCATATACGGAAGAGAGCTTTCGTACATGCGCATATACGAAAGTGAGGCATTATGCCTTCCGTATATGCGCATTTATGGAAGTGAGACATTATGCCTTCCATATATGCGCATGCACATATAAGAAAGCTGCCTTCCGTATATGTGCATTTACAGAATCCAAAATGCACCAATACGGAAGAGAACTTCCATATATGCGCATTTAGGCTTCTCTATATGCGCTTATACAAAAGCAAACATGTGCATATATGGAAGAGAGCTTCCATATACACGCATTTTGGCTTCCGTATATGCGCATATATGAAAGAAAACATGTGCATATACGGAAGAGAGCTTCCGTATATGCGCATTTTGGCTTCCGTATATGCGCATATACGGAAGTTAACATGCGCATATACGGAAGAGAGCTTCTGTATATGCGCATTTTTTGCTTCCGTATATGCGCTCTTCCATATATGTGCATGTTTGCTTTTGTATACGGAAGCTCTTTTCCGTATATGCGCATTATCCCTTGGGCCGTATATGCACATTTACAGAATCCAAAATGTGCATATATGAAGCGAGCTTCCGTATATGCGCATTTACGGAAGGCAAAATGTGCATATTCAGAAGAGAGATTCCGTATATGCGCATTTGGCTTTCGTCAATGCACATATACGGATTCTCTCATTTTGGCTTCCTTCACCACCATGAGGGAAGAATTAGACGAGAAAATATTGCATCTCTTATAATTGGGGGAGAAACACATTCAAATGGATAATTGGTAAGAGGAAATATTCACATGCACAGCTCGCTTCTGTAAATGTGCATCTTGCTTTATGTATATGTGCATTTATGAAAGGAGAAAATGCACATATACGAAAGCTCTCTTTCATATATGCACATTTTTCTTTCCGTACTACGCATATACAGAAGCGAGCTTCCGTAAATGCGCATTTTTCCTTCTGTATATGCGCATTTACAGAAGGCAGAAATGCACATTTACGAAATCTCTTTTTTGTATATGCGAATTTTTCCTTCCCTAAATGCGCATTTACGAAAGAGAGCTTCCGTATATGCGCATTTTGCCTTCTGTATATGTGCATTTACAAGAGGAAAAATGCGCATATACGGAAGCTCTCTTCTGTACATGCGCATTTCTACCTTTCGTAAATGTGCATTTATGAAAGGAAAAATGCGCATATACAAAAGCTCTCTTTCGTATATGCACATTTTTCCTTCTGTATATGCGATTTTACGGAAGGAAAAATGCACATATACGAAAGCTTGCTTCCGTAAATGCGCATATTTCCTTATGTATATGCGCATTTACGGAAGGCACAACAAAGCCACCGGCAAAAGCGCATATGAGGGGAAGTGGACCAATTGAAAGAGTGTGTGTGTGGACCCCGAGCAAGCGTGTTCACTCAGCGAGTGGGAGCGCCCACCTTTTAAGGTCACACTCACTCAAGATACTCTATAAAATGACTAAGGCATGTGAGAAGTCATCAGGAAAGAAGTTGCAAGTGAAAGCAAGAGCAACAAATGAAGAAGCAGCGAAGGTCACTAAGCAGCAGGCTAGCGAGTTAGTAGCGAGGATTTTTAGCAGAACAATCTTGCAGCAAGCGCTTCCGTATATGTGTGCATAAGAATATATAGAGTAAACCAAACCATCATACCTACCTCATGTGTAAATGTTCAACAAATGGTGGTTCAAGGATTACAATAAAATGGAGACCCTTCGCTCCCAATAGTGCAACTTATGCAGATATATATAATGGAGACCCTTCACTCCCAATAGTGCAACTTATATATATATATATATATATATATATATATATATATATATCCAACTAAACACACAATTACTAGACATTCTTTATTATTGAACAATTTGTAGTCACCAGAATCAAACTATTTTATAATCCTAATCATAATGGTTGTCATATGGTATAAACCATTCTAAAAGATACGAAAAAATACAATCATTTAATATTATCCAACCCCACCTTATGTTAAAAGATACGAAAGAATACAATCATTTAATCTTATCCAACCCCACCTTATGTTGAAACACCTATTGTAACAAACATAAATAAATATAATAATTAAATAATTAAATTGTACTTAAGATGAAAGGGAATAACCTTTCATTCACAAATTCCCAAGCCTTATTTAATAGGTGGGTTATCAACCATTGTAATCATATTATCTATCCTATTATCAATATATACATTATGGCTTATTTGATTTACCAAGTTTTCTGGTGAATATTATTGTATTAACGAATAATTATTCGCTTCATTTGGTATCAGAGCGGACCTTTCCTCGAGCCTCACAGATTTTAGGCTATTAGCCAATATATTGAGAGTTTCTCTTATTTCTTGGTTTTGACAAAACCAAAAGGCCCTTGGACATCTACACAAAGAAGAAGAAAAAAATATTTAAAAAAAAAATTATAAAAAAAAAAAAATTCAGAAATATACCATTCTCCCACCCTTCCGCTGCTACATCATTCACCTGCTCCATGCTCTCCATCCTTCTCCCTGCATGCACTCCTGTCCCTTCCATCCACGTCCTCGCTATCCATTTTCCATCCCTCTCGTCACTGTTCCACCTGCCTGGTACATCCTCCACCCCCACTTCCGCTCCATCCTCCACCCCTCTGGTCGTTGGTCCACTTTCACAACCTGCACCTCTTCGTCAATACTCCCTCTCCCTTCCTCCTATGCATCTCCCTTCGTACATTGCCATCCCCCTCGCTGCTCCCTCTATCACATTTCGCGCCTTCCACCTCCATCTCACGTCTACCTCTTCTATCCGTGCAAACCACATCTCCACCTCACATGGGGACTTCACTTAGTGAACCTCGCATATAGCACGTACGATCGTGGGATATTAAAGAATACCCTTAATTTCGAGAGATATTGACCCAAACTCTTTTTGTTGAAACCCCCTCCCAATACTTAAAATGGCCTCCTCCCCACCCCTTTTTATACCTCAATCCTTATAAACCACCCTACCCACCCCCACCTTAAACTCCTCATCCCCCCAATGCCTGCAATATATTGGTTCAATTTTTTATAATTTTAAAACCCACAATATGAACTAACATGATAGGATATTGGTCAGCAAGTGAAGACCCCATGCCACCTCATGCCATATCCATCATCCCTTCACTCATCTCCTCCCCAACATCGACTCCTCCTCCACACCCACCTTCCAGCTGCTCCAACCCGCGTCTAATCCCTTGTTGCATCGCCGCCCTCCAACTCTAGCACCCGCCACCCACCACCCACCGCGTCCCTTGTTGCAACATCACCACCACCCATCTTCACCTCTGTATTGTCCTCCATAGCTGCCACCTCAACCACACCATCGCTTCGCCTCATCTCTTCCCCCTGCATGTCATACAGCTGCCTCCACCTCCACGTCCAGCAAAAAAAACAAAACCAAAACAAATATATTATAACAATATAATATAAAATAATATATTATTTTAAATATATTATACTACATTCCCAATATCCTATGGTTTTAAGCCCTAACTCGGGTGCATTCAAAAAAAATATAATAATAGTATTATTATTCATAATACTATTAAAAAGCTATATCCTTTACCTTAAAAAAAAAATTATTATTATATTTATAGTTATTAATTTTAATAATAACTATTGGAAAAAGAAAAAGAAAAACATACAGTATCAAAAAAAGAAAAGGAATATCTTCTATTATCAAAGAAGTGAAAGAAAAGAAGGCAAGAAATCAAGACTATATATCATCGTAGAATCCAAATCAAAGGAGGATTCATCAAGAAATCGATAGCCATCTATCATTAAAGAAGTTAGAGATCATGGAATCTAATTTGCGACTACAAATAGAGAAATTAGAATCCAAGTTAAAGTGTTATTGAAGAGACAATGAATAATTACGAGAGATGAATATGAAATTAGAAGTAATGATTAAATTACTTAAGATGCAAAAAGGGCTCAAGGAACAAAAAAAATTCCGACCAAAAAAATCATATAGAAAAACTGTCTACCCAAATTGAGAAATTAAAAGACGAAAGTGATTTCAATCATAGGAAAAATAATCAAGATATAAGGAAAGAAATAAGTGGTTACAAAGCAAAAATAATATGCTTGAACAAAATTGTTAACGACAAAGATGAAGAACTGACGCACATAAGACAAAAATTAGAAGATCAAGAATTAGTGGTCGACTAGTATCACCAATAGATAAAAATTCTTCAACAACAAAATAGCGACTCTAAAAAGGAACACAAGCTAGAGATCACAAAGAGTAATAAAATAGTATCCAACAATTCTGAAGAAATTTTCAGATTAAGAAATCATAACAAAACATTGATTACAAAAATCAAAAAATTGAAAAATAGTAGCAAGAGGGAACACTCCGGTGAAGAGCTCGAAGGAAAAATACTAGAAAAGAAAGAAGAAAACTAGTGTGTAAATAATTGTAATCAGGAACTACAAAATCAAATCAAAGAGTTAGAAATTCAAAAAAAGTCACAAGATGAAAGAATTGAAAAGATTCAGAATCATAACAATCTACTTGAGAACCAAGAAGCACAAATCCAAGAAAATGCATCCAAAAATCAAATCGAGGAAGTGAAGACAGTCCTCGGCGCAATCCAAAAGAAAGAAGAACAAACAACACCTACACCTTACATGCTTCCTAATTATAATCATCAGTTTGACCAACGACAGGGTCAAAATGAATATTCATAGAAGACTTATGTGGACATGCAAAAATATTGACATACTAAGCAAGAATTGAGACGAATCGTCCCACAAAATGATTTCGGAGCTCCTATAAAAATAGATCTAGCATGGACCACAGGAGATATAATGTGACAATTCTCCTAAGGAATATGTAACTCATATCCGCTCATTTCCTCAAATGTCGCAAATACAAAAAGGGAAAGGATCCCAAGACGACATATTAAAGTAAATAAAACATTAATGTCAATACATCTTTGAGGACAAAGATTCCCTTAAGGGGAAGGAAATGTAACGAACATAAATAAATATAATAATTAAATAGTGAAACATAATTAAATTGTACTTAAGATGAAAGGGCATAACCTTTCATTCACAAATTCTCAAGCCTTATTTAATAGGCGGGTTATCAACCATTGTAATCATCTTATCTATCTTATCATCAATATATACATTATGGCTTATTTGATTTACCAATGTTTCTAGTGAATATTATTGTATGAGCGAATAATTATTCGCTTCACCTATTATTACATTTCCATACATGAGGCATAAATATACATCTTGAAGACCAAAATCATACTTCAAACAAATATCTAACCCTTTCAATAGAAAAATATTTCTAACTTATAAACTGCTTACACTTATAGAAATATTTCACCAAACTGTCCTATGAGAGTGATGGTAAACCTTATTCTGCAACCACCCTTAATATCATGTTAAATATACATGGGATCACCATAAAACAAATAATAAGTAAACATAATTACTTAACGAATTGGTAACATGATAAATTACATTCCTTAAATAAAAATCAACCATTATAGTTACTTTCCTAATATGAATGAAACTAGGGCGACTGAAAACATTCTACAACTTTTCCTCCCAACCAGTGGCTCTATCTGGCATAGGTTTTCACACCTAGAGCCACTGCTGAGCTCGACGAAAAATCCACTAGGACAAAAGTATACGAATAGACCCCTTCCAAAATCACTCAACTTGACGTTACAGTACAATTCATTGGCTTGCACAAAAGAATGCTATAATAACTAAAAATATATGCCACCTTCTGTTTACAACATTTATTCTGGTAAGGAAACAAAAGCAGGCCTTGGGTCTGTATAAACTGACTCTATAGTTCTAGATAATACATTTAAGGAACTTCATACTTTACCATTCATACAATGGATCTAAACTCTATAATCCTATATATCATTATGTACATGGAGATGCAGACAAAGGGTGTGTTTGGTAGAGGTCTCAATCCACAAACACATAATCAAGTTTGTTCATAGCTAAAAAGATGGAAATGATAGTTTCCAACAAGAAAGAGTTTACACTCAATATAAACATCCATATCTAGACATACATCAATGAAGGAAAAATATTTTTGTTTCACTGATCTAGGTTTTAATACATCGATCTATTCAAACCTGAACGTAGACCAAGTTTCAAGGATTACGATCTAATCGGAGACCCTTTTGATCAATACAACACACATGCATACTTTTTACACAAATCATGATATGTTCAGAGATTAGACTATCCAATCAAAAATGTAGGAAGACTATTTACCAACTCAAGATCTATGCAGAGATCTATTTGCCCTAAAAGAAAAAAACGTAGGCACAACACATATAGATCTTGGATATGAAAATTGCAAGAAAAACCTTATGAATTTCAGATATGAAATTACGGAAAACCCACACATAAATTTCCATACTCGAAATTGCAGGAAACCTACATTTAGATCCTATGTGAAATCGTAGACATATCATAGATGCAATATAGGTATGAAATCATAGGTAACCTACATTTAGATCCTATGTGAAATCGTAGGCATAGCATAGATATAGTACATATATGAAATCGTAGGTGACCTACATGTAGATCCGATGTGAAATTGTAGGCATCGCATAGATACCATATAGATATGAAATCACAGGAATCCATCTAAGATCACAGTATTGAAGGTTAATCTCACATTCAGAATCACAGTTTTGATCTAAACATATAAAAGGTTATTGCTTTTGGCTGTGATTCATTCTTCATCTAAAACCATCGATCTAACAGATAAAAAGTAAAATGGTTATCGTTTCAGTTGCAGACATGTCCTCATCTAAATCCACATCTCTAACAAATCAAAAGGTTAGAAATGCTTACCCAAACACAAACCACGATTTGAAACCAAGTGCATAGAACCATTTGGTTCCAAACGTATACCACAATTTGAATCCAATTGCAAATAATGATTTAGGTCTGATCGAGAACTCCAACATGAGAACATTCAGCAGAACGATACAACTCAGTTCTCGGCATACCCTTAACGCAGCCATAAGTGCACACAAATAAAATTCGTGAAAGGATTTAGACGCAGACTACTTTGATATGTAATTCAATTCAAAATGCATAAAAGGAAATAACATCATAATAATAAAAGGAAAAATGTTAGTTCCTATTTTGCATAACGCCCATTGCAAACACCGTGTGAGGAATAGTTTTATTTTCGCAATAGAGGGATTGCATATCTCAACTCCTCAATGAAATGGGTTCAATTAGTAAAGGGTATAAATTGCAAGGAGAAAACATTTAAAAACTATATTTGAACGAAACCCAAACTCTTACCTGCAAGTTTAAAGTTGAAATTCGGTGGTGAAAGACATTCCCCATCACTGTAAACTCTAAAAGTGCAAACTGGAGAAGAAATGAGATGGTAAGAAGCTTTAGAGGGAACAAGAACCTGTTGTTCAGTCGAGGGGCTAACAAGGAACTTGTAAATTTCAGAAATAGCTATCAGATACGTAGAGCTGAGCTTCAACGACATCCTTCCATTGAGAATAAAGAAGCTCCGATAGAGTGGTCGATTGAAAATAAAACTAATGAAGTCAATCCTAGCCTCAGCCAGCTGTAAAGCACTTGTGGACTTGAAAAATAGTCATTTTCAATTAAATTTCTTGTATTACAACTTGGCTCTATAGTTGGATAAACCAAGACAAGCACCTCCTCTTTCACCTTGCTTTGTGATAGGATTGGCGTGTTGAGTAATTGATAGATCCTCTTAATTTTTGTCAGCAAGGTAGGGTACCTTCATAAGAATAAAATAATTGTTTAGCAGTAACGCTAAGAAAGTTAAAGGTTTAAACCGGAGGGTCTATACCTCTCCTAAGGTATTAATCTTCCAGCATTTGAAGTGGAACCCTTATAACAATGGAAGCACTTACTGCATAAGGGATAGAAGATCTCAAACCATTAAGCTAGTGCATCATAATTACTATTCCATATTACAACATGTGAAAAAGATCAACATAAGATACATGAATAAATATAGATAGTAAAAAAAATTATATAATGATTTTGAATTTTTTTTTTACTTTGGGTTTGTTACAAAATGGTATCAGAGCGAGGTTTACAAAACTATGACATATTGGGGCACTACATGCTTAAATGTGTATAATACATCTAAGGACATTGATTATAAAATATCTATAAATAACAAAAGAATACCTATTGTTACTCATAGACAAAATAATGGCAGAACCTGAGCAGAATGTGGGCGAAGAATATGTACGAGAAGAAATGCCAGCTCTAGAGAATGCAAGTCTCTTTCTAGAACTTGGAACAAAGTGTAATGCATACATGCAGTCAGAGATGTTCGAGACAATGAGGAGTTTTAAAGAAGATATTGAAAGTCTTAAAGAAGATAACATTAAACTTATGAACTCTAAATCAGATCAAGAAGAGATAAATGAACTCATTCTCAAAAGTTTAACAAAACCACAAAAGAATAATGGTCAAAAATCTTATAGTTCTGGGAAGAAGAGGAAAGGTGCAACACAGGATGACAGTAGTGAAGAAACAAAAGAAAACATACTTGTGATATTACAAGACCTAAGGAAATATAAGGAGATAAAAGTTGGAAAATAGAAAGAACATACTGTATAGCTGTAAGGAAAATTTAAAAAGATAATACCCGCAACATTTGATGGAGAATCGAAAGAGGCAGCTGAAGCGTGGTTTCTTAATATTAAATGATATTTTCATGTATATAGATATGATGACAACTTGAGAGCACTCTTAGCAATCTTCCATCTAAGGGAAAATGTTGCTTTGTGGTGGTAGGAGGCTAAAAGTGTAAAAACCATACGCAACAAAGAGTTGAGTTGGAAAATCTTTAAAAAATATTTAAAAATAAATATATGTCGAAACGGTATTATGATGAGAAATCCAAAGAATTCAATGACTTGCGATCATGAACATTAACCATGGAGGAATTTGTGACCAAGTTTGTAAATTTACAACGTTATGTACCATATTTAAGAGATGAAAAAGCCAAGGTTTATAGGTTTATTAGCTCCTTACCCAGGTCATTAAACAGGTCATTTTTAAGGAATTGTATGATAACCCGTATGCAGGACACCCTAGATATCATAAATTTATAACAACATTAAAGAAAGACTTTTAATGGCCAAATCTGAAAAAGAGAAGTAGCTGAATATGTAGCTAGATGTTTTACTTGTCAACAGGTTAAGGCCATACACCAACATCCAACTAGTTTATTAGATCCAATATCTATACCAGAGTGGAAGTGGGAAACTATCACTATGGATTTTATCATTGGATTACCAAGAACAAAGAAACAAAATGACTCCATCATGGTCGTAATGGATAAATTAAGTAAGCCAGCTCATTTCGTACTTGTAAATTCCACTTATAAAGCGGTTAATATTACTGACATATTTATGAAGGAAAATTTCAGGCTACATGGTATACCAAAAATAGTGATCACAGATTGTGATGCTAAATTTACTTTCATATTTTGGATGTCATTATTTAAAGGTATGGATATGAAACTGAACTTTAGCACAACTTATCATCTGCAAACTGATGGACAGACAGAGCGAGTGAATCAGGTCTTGAATTACATTTTGAGAATGTATGTGCTGAACCAACCAGGTAAATGGGAGGATTATATTCAACTAGTAGAATTTTCCTATAACAATAATTACCAAGCATCTCTTACATTATTCCTTTTTATATGTTGTATGCTAAGAGGTGTAAGGTTCCTTTAAGTTGGGGTAACTTGGAGGACAGATTAGTTTTAGAGTCAGATATCTTAGCTCAAATGGAGGAAATGGTATGTCAAATAAAACAAAACTTAAAAACGACCCACATTAGAGAAAATTTCAACTCAAAATGGGCCTCAAAAACTACTTTTTTGTTCGTATTTTTGACATATCTCCCTGTGTTACATCATTATCACGTTTTTTCAGGTATTTTTTTTTGTGGTAGAGGGGTCCATCAAAAGTATGCAAAGTGGGTACTCGTTGGATCCAAAATTTAATCCTGCATCCAATGAGCTCTCCCGATCAAAATTTGAGTAAAAACACAAGGAGATTTGTTGAAAATACGAACAAAAAAAATAGTTTTTTTATAATACCTATCCTCAAATTTATATTAAATTTTTTTTTAAGACCTATACGATATTTCAAATTTAAATCAATTTCATTGGCTAACACATGATGACATGGAATTTGAATTAGAGTTGAAAGACCCGTTTTGAGTTGAAATTTCCTCTAATGAGACAGACAAAAAAGTTGTGCAGAAAAGAAATGAACAACTAAAGAGTATAAAGTAGGAGAACATTTATTCCTGAGAGTCAAACCAAAGAAGAGCAAGCTAAGATCAATACTTTATGCTAAGTTGGCACCCATGTATGTGGGAGCTTTTGAAATTCTGGCTAGAATAGGGTTAGTAGCTTATCAATTGGCCTTACCTCCTTATTTAAGAATTCATAATGTTTTCCATATTTATTTGTTAAAAAAATATGTTGTTGATCAATATCATATAATTAATTAGGATAATGTACATGTGGAACGAGAGGGAGATTTCCACACGGAACCAATGCGCATTCTTGATAGAAGACAAATTCACCTGCGGAAGTAGATTATTGTACAAGTGAAAGTACAATGGAAACATTACTCCGAGGAGGAAGCTACTTGGGAAAGGGTTGAAACTATGATAAATAAATTTCTTTCTTTGTTTCAAAACTTTAATGATATTGATTAATGATACTGATTAATAACTGAGGACAGTGCAAACTTTTAAGGAGGGGAGGATTGTAACACCCTCTAATTACTTTTGATATATTTTGTTATTTACTTTTAAATAAACAAGTAAAATAGATTATATATATAATTGGGAATTGAAAGTTTTAACAGTTACACAATGAATTGACACAAACTTGGGTTTAAAACAGTTATCAAACCTACAACATTCTCTATGGAGACAATTGGCCCGTATTCAAGGGAATTAGTTATTTTTCTATAAAAATCCTAGGCAAGAAAAAGAGAGAGAGGATTATAAAAAATTTTAATTCTAGACAAAGCTACCGGATATCAGCATGAGTGAAGCCTCTATGACGAATTCCTGAAATAGCACAGAGCTTCCAGTGAGCATCTTACAAATGTTAGGATTTGTATCAAAATTGTCAATGAAGCATAAGAGAATGCTAGGTTATGGGATATCTTGTTCTCTCTAATACTGGTGGCAACCTGAGGCTGCAGAGGAAGTACTTTAAACCCAAGATTCTATGAAAGGGGGTAAATTAATCAAGTGAAGTTGCTAACAGGTTTAAGTGGTAGGGTGGTGTGTGACCGTTAAATCTACGAATTCCAGATATGTTTTATTCTTAAACCAGATTTATTTCCAATGCAACTCTTATTGTATTGAAAATTTTTACTGGTAACGTTATTTCATATGTGAATTTTGAAATTACCCTAATATTAGTGTATTCTTTTATTACTAATCGAATTATAGTTTTCTTATATTTATACAAGTGTTAAGTTATTAGTTTAATAACCTAGGGTTTGTTAATATTTTGGTGCAAAGTTAATCAATCGAAACCTAGGGCTTGTTAATATTTTGGTTTAAAGACAAAAACCTCGGGCTTGATTATTATATTATTCTACATTCAGTCATCAAACCCATATAGGGTTACTTAATAAACTATATTTCATTTTAAACTATCAAACATAATAAAATATTCAAGTTCTTTTGTTCTCCAAGATTGAATTATGTCATTTGATTTAGAATTTTTAGAGTTAGTTATAAAGTTGCAATGGTTTACAAAGAAATAAGAACATACACTAACAAAAATAGATTTATATTCATTTACAAATTAAACTGAATATCAAAACTTTAACTATGTTAAACAAAATCGGCATTGGAAGGTTGCCTTTAATTCCTTATAGGAACCATGTTTCCGAATATCACATTATCCAAATAAAACCCTAGCATGAGATTGTGTTCTCATGTAAGCTGAGTAACGTAGTAAAGAACATTAAAATACAATACGTAAACCTGCGTACATATATATGTATACTTCTACAAACACAAAAATGTAAGTTAAAGACTAGAGGTCAAAACCGAATCAAAGCAGTGATCTTTCTTAAGATTCCAGACATATTTTTAAGTTCGAAACTATATGTGCATTTACAATAAATACAAACAAGAGATACAATACATCAATATACCCTTTTCTCACCAGGACAAATTCAAAACAAAATATTATTGTTTATGGGTTTAAATGCAGAATCCTACCACCGGTGTCAACCAACAAAACAAAGTTATTCCAAATAGTAAACCCTACTAACTATTAAGGAAAGTGAAGCGAGACCTGAATGGCTTGATATGTTAATCCCAACAGAAGACCCTTCATATCTTACGACCAATCAAGATAACCACCGATAAACCAACAAACATTTAAGCAACCAGCCAAACCAAAACTTGGCATTTATTAAACTTTAGAACAGGTATAAAGCCCCTGTTTTAAACCTATAACTTACCGGAGGAAGCACGAAGATTTTACCAGAGCATCCATACCTACAGATGCAAACACAACTCAGTGAGTAAAGGGTATAAATAGAAAGGAGAAAATATTTAAAAACTGTATTTGAACGAAACCCAAACTCTTACCTGCAAGTTCAAAGTTGAAATTCAGTGTTGAAACTAGTGAAGTAAATTCCCCATCACTGTAAACGCTAAACGTGTAAACTGGAGAGGGAATGACATGGTAAGAATTTTCTAAGGAAGAAAGAACATGTTGTTGAGTCGAGGGGCCAACAAGGAACCTGCAAATTTTAGACATAGTTATCACATACGCAGAGCTGAGCTTAAACGACGATGCGGTCCTTCCACTAAGAATAAAGAAGCTCTGACAGAGTGGTCGGCTGGAAAATAAAACTAATGAAGTCAACCCTTCACTTAGCCAGCTGTAAAGAACTTGTAGACTTGAAAAATAGTCCTTTTCATTTAAATTGCTTGTCTTACAACTTGTCGCTATAGCTAGATAAACCAAGATGAGCACCCCCTCTTTCACCTTTATTTGTGTTAGGATTGGGGTGTTGAGTAACTTATATACCCTCTTAAGTTTTTTCAACAAAGTAGGGTACCTGCATAAGAATAAAAGAATTGTTTATCAATAATGCTAAGCAAGTTAAAGGTTTCAACCGGAGGGTCTATCCCTCTCCTAAGGTATTAATCTTTCATCATTTGAAGTAGAACCCTTATAACAGTGGAAACACTTACTTAATAAGGGATAGAAGATCTCAAACCATTAAGTTGGTGCATCATAGTAACTATTCAAGATTACACCACGAACAATAATTTAGCCGAATACAAAAACACATATAATTCTTGCGAGGAGACAATGATAAAAAACTTAGCATTGATAGATTACTTATATGAACAGAGGAGATGGGGAGACTGAGGAATTGACTTCGACGTTCCACCCAACTAATTTGGCGCTCTTCCTGGTGTGCAGGTTAACAAGCTCTTCGATAGAAAAATCTCAACAGAACCTCTGAACTCCAAAGCTCTTTACCCTAACTTTTTACTTCACTTAGTTAACTTATTGCCTTGAGATAATTAAATTTTAAGTCATCTCACCTAATAATTCAATCTTTTTCATCACTATCTCAAAATATTTATTTTAACTTATCTTTAGCTAAATAATTAGCTATTTTAATATTTAACTCAAGATAATTACTTATCTTTATCTTAATATTTATCTCTAGATAATCATTTATTTAATCTTTAACCTAAAATCATTGCTTACCTTAATCTTTAACTTAAAATAATTACTTACCTTAATCTTTAACCCAAGTTAATTATTGATCTTCACTTTAACTCAAGATGATTACTTATCTTAATATTTAGTGTTAAATCAATTAACAAATATAAGAGAATTATCTTATTTTTAACTGAGCTTCAACTAACATTCAGTTAGTTTTTCTTAACTAACTTCACTAGATTAACTTAATATTGGTCAATTTATTTATTTACTTAAGATAATTTATCTTAGCTTTAACTTTTAGTTAATTAACTATGTAGCTAATTTAACTAATTGTCTTAATTAGTATTTTCTAGATCTGTTTGTCCATTGACATCTCTACTAATTTCTTGCCTTTATTTATTCGCTTTTAGTAATTATTAGCCTCTTACTAATAGTTATGTCTTAGGTATTTGTTTATGTCTTGGGACGACTAATTGTTTCTTCAAAGTGTCCACTAACCTTTAATCATTAAATTGTGCATTTTTTATAAACTTAAAAGTCCTCTGAACTTATTTTATTTTTAAAGTTCTTGTGGCAACAAGATGACACCAGTCATCCACTCATGACCACTTAACCATTCAACCTCTTCCCCTAGTGGATTCTATTCGCCTATTGTTTTATTGGAGTCAACTCTTGAGTCTCTTAAGTCTATAATTCACAATAATTTTCCTTTAGAGATATATTAACATTCAATGAAATTAGAAGTATATGTAGAAAGTAAACACATATGATATATTTGAGTTTAGATTGCATTTGCACTTGGATTTGAAGTAATCAAGATGGTGAAACAATTTTTTTTGGGTCATTTTTCAATTTGTTTCCATTACAATATGTTATGAAATTATAAACCTACTCATGTTATGAAATTATAAACTTACTCATCCTATATTAGTTTCTACATATTAATAATATATAACTTTTATATATTGATTTCAACAACTCAAAAACTTTATTGACACAAACATATATGTTAAAAAAATTGAAATATTTATATAATTATACAAAAATATTTAAGTAAGTTTATTATTTTATATATTAAATCAAGATTATATTCACAATTTATGGACTGACAACTAGACTAGACTTTTTACAAAGTGGAGCTACTATTAGCGGCCCATGACGCTTTCCATTATTCATTGTCATGATTACAAATACATGGGTTTTCCCCACATGTACAACCAGCGAATCTATCAGAGTCAGAATTGTATTCATTGTCATGATTACAAATACATGGGTTTTCCCCACATGTACAACCAGCGAATGTATCAGAGTCATAATCATTATATAAACCAAATTTGGTATCCGAAAATAAGCAATTTGAAAAATATTGTTCCACATCGGATCCAAGAATGACTTCATTAGGAATACAACAGAATTCTCCTTGAAAAATGGATTCAACTTTAAGGTTTAGAGGAATTCTTCTTGTATGAATTTTATGATCTAAGAGGCGACCATTTTTGTCCATTCTTCTGAATTTCTGCTGGGTGGAAATAGGGGGTTCAAGAGGAGAGTAAGCTCCTCCAAGATGTCGCAGTTTAAATTTAAACCACATATGATTGTGGTGTGCTACAATGATATCAGCTTGAAGGTGCAGAATGAAATTTGTACGTCGTTGAACCCAATCTATTCTTGGATAGAATTTATCAAGGAAAACTTCTATCCATCCAGACCATTGTTGTTACACCAGCGTAGAAGGATATCCACAAATTATTATTTCTCCTTGTTCTCTACAGAACTGCAATATGAGGTTATAACTATTCAATGTTAAAAATCTTGGACCGATATCCACATAATACAATTCTCGTCCATCTGTATAAGTTGTATCAGTCCAAACGTGATTAAGCTACTGAAGCTGGTGCATGGCATTTTCTAAGCCTTTATAGGCTTGTTTTTCCCATCTCTCCAATATTTGTATTTTCAGAGGAGAGGCATTTACTTGTTGGATCAAGGAGAGGGCAAGATACTTATCTGCTTCCTTTTTGCTAGCGCAATTCAAAAAATCTTCTCTTTCTTCCTCTGTCAAGGGATCATTGAAGATCCGAAGTTTAGAATTTTTGTTTGATGAGCTGGATGCTCCATAGCCAAACATGTTGAGGCTAGGTTTCTCCTGTAATTATTCTATGGTTAGCATATCAGCAACACAATTCAAATATCCTGGTTTATATACAATTTCAAAATCAAAGTTTTGCAACCAAAGAAACCATTTTAGAATCCTAGAACTATTTTCATTTTTGAATATACCAGGCATTATTTTCAGATTTGTTCTAATAATGAACTTGACAGGTTTTAGATAAAGCTTAAAATGGTTTACAGTCTTTTTTACTGCGAGGATTTCCTTGTGACTTGACGGATAATTGATTTCTGCATTTTTGAATGCTCCTGAAGCATAGCCACATATTTCTTCTTGATCACCATGTTTTTCTATGAGAATACCTCCCTAAGATTTATTGGAGGCGTCTATTTCAATCACCATTTGACCCGAGCCTTGTGGTAGTGAGAGTGGAGGAAGCTATTTTACTTTTTCTTTGATTTGCTTTATTGCATCCGTCATATCTTTATTCCATCTTCGGGGATTTTTCTTCTATCGTTGCTGCAGCAGATGAATGCCATCTACCTATCCTTTGTAGAATGGCCTAATATAATTTAGGCTTCCCAAGAATCTCTGCAATTGAACCTTTTCTAAGATCTGATCAAGAAAGTTAGCAAAAACCTTCAGGACATGGTCTTGGAAGATCACCTATCCTTTAATTATTTTATATCCTAAAAATTCAATGTCCTTTTTGTCAATTTCCATCTTGGATTTTGACAAAACCAATCCATGTTTTAAAACCAAAGAATAAAATTCTTGAAGATGTTTCACATGTTCCTGCAGATTGTGGGAACAAATATGAATATCATCTATGTATACTAATGCCCATTTCTTTTCTCTGAAGATATCTTCCATTCTTTTCTGGAACTCTTTTGTTGCATTGTTAATGCCAAATGGAAGGACCTTCCACTGATATTGCCAATGAGGAACGACAAAGGCAGTTGTGTACCTGTCTTTTGCTTCAATTCCAATCTGGTAAAAAACAGACTTCAGGTCAAACTTGCTAAAAATGGTGCATCCTGCTATCCTTTGCAACAAACTAGCTTTATCGGGAAGAGGGTAATGGACTGGTTCAAGGATCTTGTTCAAGGGTTTAAAATTCACAACGAGTCTCGGTTTTCCTCTTTTTATCTTAGAGTGTTTATTGACAACAAATGCTCGAATTGCCCAAGGGCTCTTAGAAGGTTCTATAAGGCCTTTGTCCAAGAGTTCTTTGATTTAATTTGCACAAAATTCTCTTTCTGAGGGAGACATAAGGGAAGTAGAGGATTTTTGAGCTTTTGGTGTTTCTAGGAGGTTAAAAGGCAATGAAACAAAGTATTTTTCCCTGGTCCAAAATGCATTAGGTGACTCGGAGGTGCAATCCTTCTCTAGTTTAGAGGAAATTTCGGAGAGGGCAGATTCTTTGTGCATTTCTACATATGTGATGCATCTTTCCATTTTGAACAGTTCTGCAAGACTGAGAGTGGGGTTGGATTGGGGAACAAGATTCTTACATTTGTAAGAAGCAGAATAGTATAGAGGGGTGGAAACTCTTTTTCCATTTATTGTACATGAAAAATTCATATTGGGCTCATCAACTGTAATGGGGTTGAGTTTATGCAAGAAGGGTGATCCTATGATGCAATCTTCTTTTAGGTCATCTAGTCTGTTGATATGCAGAACTTCTTTTATTCCATTGATGCTTATTGGAAAATATGGAACTCGTCCTTTGAGTTGTACAGGAGTTCCTTTAATGGATACACCATGTTCGTTTGTTTTTTCCCAGTAAAAAGATGGTATAGCATTTACTTTTGCCAAATTCATTTGGAAACCTGAATCTATCAAACAATCAAGCTCATAATATTTGAATTCAGATGGACAAAACTTTATTTTAATGAAATATTTAGGACCAATGAATAGTCCTAGAGATCCTAGTGATGGTTCATCTTTCTGACAGTCTTCTGTTCCTGAATCACTAGTGTGCTGAGAATGTTTTGGACTTTCAGTAGCTTTTGGTGACTGTAATGCTTCGGCATAGGCTCTGCACATTTCTTCATCAGAGGAGTGGTCCCTTTCTCTTGTTGTTATCTCAAGCATTCTTTTCAATTCCTCTATTTCTTTTACCAGCTTCTATCTAGGGAATACTGCTTATCTTTGATCTCTGAGTCTTATCATATTTTCTTTATCTTTTCTAAACTTTTTTCTATCCTCATGATGATTAGGATAGCCTTTATATAAATCAGTAGGCTGGTAGAATGTTGGATTCTTGCTAATTTCTGGAGAGACAGATTGCTCTTTTTCTTCTGAGACTTTTTCTTTTGCTTTTCTTCTTGTTAAAAGCTTTCTTCTTTCATATTTCAGATCTTGCCTTTTCATACATTGATAGACTGGGGTCTCAAACAATTCTTTGTCTCAGCAATCCTAAATTCTAAGGAGACCTTAGGCAGGTTGAAAGAGAACATATAAAAACTGAAATCAGGAGGACCAGAGCAACCTCCTAAATTTGCTTCTTCATCAGAATCAAAAGAAGAAGAGTCAAATGAGTTTGGAGCAAATTTATCTAAGGCAGGGTCGGAATCAGAGGAATATCCTTTTTCTGGTAAGAAGACGACTTCACCTTCACGGTCGTCTCCTGCTGCACACCAACCTAGATCCCACCACGCTAGATCCAGGTCTTTTGAAAACATGGTAGAAAGTCTAGGCTTTTTATTTTTATTTGGGCATTTGTTATCCCAATGACCCTTTTTACCGCAGATGAAACAATTTTCTTTATCTGCAGGTTCATATATTTTCTTAAAGTAGGCTTTCTTTTGAAATCTTTTGCCTTTTTTATGGTTATAGCCTTTGTCTGGATGAAATCTAGGTACACTAGTATATTTGGGCTGTTGTTTCTTCTTACAACTACATGATTCACGCCCAAAGTGTCCTCGGTTGTGGGCGCCACACCCCCAATCTGGAATTTTTGCAACATCTTTACAAAAACCCGGGGAAAACATTGAAGAGTGTCGCTTGAAATCTTTAGCCACTCTTTTCTCCAGACAATGTTCTTGCCAAGTTTCCATAATGAATCCATGCAATTGTGCAAGGGAAAGACCTGACAGAGGGATGTTTTTATCTTTAAGGTGTTTTTCAACAGCATCAGGAACATGGCCAGGAAAGCTTCTCAAGTAATGTTACAGATATGTGGGCTTATCAGCATTGCCAGAAGAAATCAACAATTTTTGCATATAGCAAAAATATTTTTCACTCTTATTTAGGTCACATATTCTAGCCACACATAAATAAAGATGCAAGATGTTCATAATCTTCATTTTCATCGGGACCATAGAATTCTTTACCAAGGGCAGTAAGAATTTGTTGGTCCGCATCTTCTGCATTCAACATTTCTTCTCTGGATTCTTGGGGAATCCAGCGCCACCATTCTGAGGCTAGCCCTAAAAATATGGCAACCAGCTGGAGTGCTAGTTGTTGGCCAGTTATTGTATTGTCCTGTGTTCTTTTGTACAAGACCCAACTTGATAGAAGTTGGATGGAAGATCTAATCTAGGCTCGGGATTGACATTGTATATTCAACACAAGTTGATCAAGCATCTCGGAGATTAAATTATTCATCCCATTTATCCCGAAACTAAGGGAAAGAGGTACTGACGAAGGAGAAGTGTCAGGGAGATCTGACATTTCAGTATCAAAAGGAGGGGGAGGACCTGTTATCTGAGGATTAGTATGACCTTGGCCGTATGGATTTGAGGATCCAATATTTTCTCTTTTTGGGATTCTGAATGCCGATAAATATTTATCTAGGAGGGCATTTGGCATTTGTTTGAACTGGGAGACCATATTTCTTAACTCTTGAAGCTCTTCTATTTCTTGACCAAAAAGGAATTCACGTCTTTGGTCATCTTCTTGGATACTCATCATTCCAAAATAGTATCTTCTTTCATGTTTGACATTATGGCCTTTAGTTCCAAGCTCTAAAGTAGTTTGGCTTACAAGGCTCTTTTTACTATTTACATTTTGTGTTCTGGCCATCATTTTTCGTAGAACATCTAGCCTTTTTTCCATCTTATAAACATACTAAACTTAAAAATTTCTATTTGTATGATAAAGATAAAGTAAAATGCAAGAATTAAAAACATAATTAAATAATTTATAAAAAATATAGTAATAAATATGAAAAAAAGTGCGAGGCATATGCATTACTATGTATAAAAACAAAAATATTGTGTTATATTCAATTTTCTTTACCATATACAAATAAAAATAAAAAACTATACAATTCCATTTTAATTTAATTATTAAAATCAATTTCACTATTTTAACAAAAAATTATTGTATTATAATATTTTGTAAAATAAGATAATATTAGAGATTACTATACTTTGTTATTATTTAAAAAAATCAAAATTATATTTTTGAAATTATGAATTTTAAAACCAAATCAATTATAAAAAATATGTAATGTTTTATATTTATAAAATCTTTACTTAATGGAAAAAATAAACCTTGACATTTTGAATTTATTTTTAAAAAGTTCCAAAAAAATATTCTCTTTTATTTTACCACTTTAACAAAATATTATATTATTATATTTTCTAAAACAAAACTAATACACTAATAATTATATAAAACTTTAATAAAATATTTTATTATCATATTTTCTTTGAATAATTATATAAAACTAATCAAAATTATATTTTTTATTTTACAAATAAAACATTATGTTTCTTTTTAAAATAATCAAAAATATTTATTCAACCGTGCATACCATCAACTAAACATTATACCATCACCAATTAAAAAACCCATTCTGAAGCAACTTTGATTATCCATATTTCATAATCCTATAATCAAAAAGATATTTAGTGTTTAATTAACGTTATGCCATTAAAACTTTACCATATAACCAATCTCTATTTTGCAAAAATAAAATTGCTAATTCCTCTGTGCTTTGAAAGATCACATTTATTCAACATTAAACATAAATTATATATATAAATAGATAAATATTAATATTAATAAAAAAATATTATTTTTCAAATCAAAATAGCATTGCTTAAATATTAAAAAAATAAATTACAATATATTAAAAATATATATATATAATTAAATATATCGCAAAAACATATTAAATTAAGGTACGAATGATCTCAAACATATAATAAGAGCATTTTTGTGAATTTCATCATACAGTTCAATTCATAACCTGATCTGAAGTAGGAAAAATTAACTAGTCTGTTAACACAGCATTTAATGTAGCGACCTGTAACATTAAATACTTGGCAAAAGGCTGGATATTAATCACCATCTCAACTAGTCTCAAATTACATCTCCGAACACACTAAGTTTCCAAAGGGAGTCTTAAGAATCCCAAATTACTTCTTCTTCTTACTAAAAGTCAAAAGAGATTACCCATTAGGGATAGCATATTCTTTTTCGATTTGACAAGCTTCAATACAATCACCCATTGTTCGTAACTTTCTTTCAACTGAAAGTTCCTCAGCAAACCTACCAAATCAATACAGTATTAACAATCATAATATAATGACCAACAATGATAGCGATTTATTTAAATCCAAATATTTAATAATAATGATTACAATTACCGTTTCAATGCATCCATGTTTGTCTCGGCGTTTTGTCCTGTCAGTTTCTCATAGTTGCCAGTCTCAATATTCACACTTGAAACATGCTTGTCCAAAAGTTTATTGCCTATCTCTTTCAATCCGTTCAGATTCTCCTCCGTTGACAGATCCATTGAACTTCTATTATCTTCTAACTTGGGTTCCTGACAACAATTATGCCCATATAATGTTAGAAATTTCCAATATCAACGGTGTTCAACTTCAAACAAGAGCTTATTAATATCCCATCTGTAAAAGACGCAGATCAGTGATATATATATATATGGTGTGCAAGAAAAGGACCTGGATTCTTAGATAGTTGGTATGTTTGCTGATGGCTTTGAAAAAGAAGGTTTCTTGAATGTCCAGCATATCTGTACTCGATTCCATTAACATATCAACTATAGGTGTTTTACCGCCCTGGCTCAACCATCCCCATAAGCCCCACTTTGCAGCGTCGGTAGCCATGTAGCCATCTCTTTTTTGGCCTGTTCCAAGTGAAAGAACCAGAAACTTTTTACGGTCGTTCTCTTTCCACAGAGATGTATATGGATTGCTGGTGGGATATTCATTCATTAAATGGTGTATCGCAAGTAATGTCTGCAAAATCATTTTAGATCACAGCACCAAATTAACTGCAAAACGTATCAAACAAAACTGCGTATGTTAAGCTGTGGCGTTCAAAATTTGAATTTCAATCATAGATACAACTTACTGGATTGTTAGCCGCAACCCCGCCGTCTATGAGATGGAAGCTTCTGGGCGGTGAAACTTCTGTAATTGTGAAGAAATGAGCGGGCAGATATGTTGGAGCTGCTGAAGTCCCGATGCAGACATCCGACAAAAGTGCATTTTTTGACCTATCTTTCCTACCCTGCAAAGAGATTTTGGTATATTAATTATTCACTTCACTTGAACTGGAATGAGAATTGATTTCAAAATCAGATAAAGATTACCTCAAAAGATGAGAAGATTGTTGGCTGTTGTAAATTGATATCATAAGCAGGAATCACAACCTCGGTTAGAGTCTCATGTAATCGTAGATTCCCACATATATCTTTTATGGTACGGTGGAGGAAATCCCCGGAATATTTGGGGCCGGCCATAGCCCGATATAGTGTTGTTAACCATCCACAAATGCCCCTGTAATTCAACTTTCTGTTGTCATATTGAAGCTGAAGGTTGTAACAGTAAAACCAAAAAATTATTGCTACCCACAAACCTCTTCGGTGCTGGAAAGATTTTAGGACAGTTGTCGAAATAAAACTTTGTAATGTCTTGTGCAGAATACTTTGGGTGTTTCTTGTTCTTTGAATTTGGAACAGTTAACATGGCAGCTATCAGTCCTCCGGTGCTTGTCCCCGCAATTATGTCGAAATAATCAACTATTCTGGCGTCTGGACCATCGAGTTCCTGTAGTGAATATCACACCATAAATTAAATTACGATAGAAAATAAATGTTCTCAAAACCAAAATCCATTTCCAAAGTTTGCAGGATAAAGATTGAATAGAAGTATAATAATATTACTTGGAGCTTTTCCTCGAGGAACTGAAGGATAGTTGCTGGGATGATCCCACGGACCCCTCCACCGTCGATGCTTAGAACTGTTTTCATATCTTCAGTCAACTACATACACTGAGAGAGGAGAGTGAGTGAGAGCAGCACAATGGAAGTAGAATCGGCACGAATATATGGCAAGAAGTATAGTAAGACTACAATAATTGTAAAGTAATACTACAATAATTTTACGGGACCAAATGCGTCAATCAAGGAATTTCTGTGGGGAAGCATGAAAGTGATAGCTTATTTTGGATGAGTATGGCATGAAGAATAAATGGTCATTTGGAATTTCTGTGGGGAGGCATGAAAGTGATAGCTTATTTTGGATGAGTATGGCATGATGAATAAATGGTCATTTTGGATGAGTATTGCATGAAGAATAAATGGTCATATTGCTAGCAATTTTTTTTTATTTTTTTAAATTTTTTTAACAGGGGATCCGCAACTCAGGGGTTTGGAGCCTCCGCAATCAGTTTAATCTTTGGTTTTCAGCAGGCGTCCACAAAACACTGAAAACAATTAAACGAAAAAGTCAAGGACCTCCCGTATAGCAATTAAACGAAAAAGTCAAGGACCTCCCGTATGGGAGGTCAGCTGTTCGATCTAGGTTGATGGGTATATTGCTGGCTAAGTTAATAGCAATGTTCTACCAAGTATTTTGGACCTTAAAATTTTGGGGACTTGCAGAGATACCTCAAAATTTTGGGATATTTTGGAGGGCCTGGACCAGAAGAGTTGGGTCTCTAAAATTATAAAAAAATAGAAAAATTAATACAAATATGAACCTCAACAAATAAACTTTTATGTTCTCAAATAGTTTAGTGTATAATGTAATTGTAATAGTTATAAATTAAAAATTAGAGCCCTCCATTTTTAGGGCATGTGGGAGCCCCCCAATCCTAGAAACTTCTAAGCCTGTGTTTCCTAAATTTCCCAAAAAGGGAGCACTGAGAAACGTTTCTGATTAAGCCTCCGAGCTCCGGGGGAGTGGGAAATGCAAGGGTGCGCCCCTACCCTGCAAGATGCCTACCAGTGGAACACTAGTTAATAGGCTTTTTTATTTGGGATTTGGGGTGGATTATGACCTATGTTTTTTCATTTATGGACAAGAAAATTGGACTCTCCAGATTGATTCTATGGCACTGATTCTAAATAAAGAATTATATAAAAAAAATTATTAAAATTAATGTTAGCTTGAAAAAATAAGTGATGGTTGATAAATGAATAAATTGTAGTTGAACATAGATTGGTAGTTGATTCATGGATAAGTACTTAGTGTTTGGTCACATTTCATCTTTTTAGTGGGGCAGGTGTGTTTGCTTTTAGGTGGGCACTAGGAATATTTCATATCAAAAGAATTGGTGTCGATAAGGAAAAGGTCAATCAACTGCTACAGTTTTTTTGTCTGAAGAGATACTTACTGACAATTTCAATGTGGCTTGGAATATTTCATATCAAAAGAATTGGTGTCGATAAGGAAAAGGTCAATCAACTGCTACAGTTTTTTGTCTGAAGAGATACTTATTGACAATTTCAATGTGGCTTGGAATATTTCTAGCTTTTTTATTTAAATTTTTTATAGATATTAAAAAATATATTTATTTAAATTTTTTATAAATATTAAAAAATCTAAAGTTTTGAAAATAAAATTTAAAAGTTTATTTTTTTCAAATTTTTTTTTAATATAAATATATTTAATAATTTATATTCAATTTGATATTATCTTTTCGAAATAAATATAGTTCTAATGCTTTTCACTCACTAATAAAAAAAAACAGGTACAACATACGAAAACTATTAAAAATACATTTTTTTAATTTAAAATTTTAGAGTTACATAACCATTTTAATGTGATTTTGCATGTTAAATTTTATTTTTATGGTTTATACCATAGTAGCATAATTGGGTAGTATTGGACTTTTCTATAGAGAATTCAAAAATCTCCAAATATTAGGCATAATACAAATACGGTAAATTTGACTACATATTTTGGCACATATTATAAGATAAGAATTATTTATATTTTATTATTTAATTTTAATTTTTCCCCATTATGTAATTTTATAGTGTGTTTAGTATTAATTTTAAATTTTAAAAGTTTAAAACTTTAAAAATTAATATATATATTTTGTTTTATATTTAAGTTTTAAATATTTTTTATATTAGGTTTATTCTATAATATAAATATAAAATTTAGTAAGTCCTTATAATATTAGATGTTAGTTAGTATAATATTTTTTGGAATATATTATTAGATTTAAATGTTTTAAGATTAATATTTCAAGTTGTTTTTAATGAACAATAAATTTTACATGTAAAGAAAGTAGGAATTTGGAAAATTTCTCCCTTATCTTGGAGACTATATAGACTTTTTAATATTTTTTTTGTTTTTTTTTATGACAAACAAAATGGTTCATGACAAGCATTTTGCCCATCAAATTCTAAGATTACATGCAAATATTGAATGGTTTAAGTATATTTTAAAATTTTCTAAAATTTAAAAGATAAGTTTTTTAAATATATAAGTAACCTACTCCGTATTTTTTTTATTAAATTTTTGGGTTTGTATTTTTTCTACATCAAATCGTATTCAAATCTGTATTCATACTCTAAATATGCTACTATAATTTATACAATTTATTTCTATTAGTAAAATAAAATGATGCTTTATTGAAAATCATATGTTTTTATTTATCATCAACAATTCAAGGTAAATGCTCTAAAAAATTCAAACCTCTTCGATCTTCTAGATCGAGTTTAGAAATATTAATCACAAGGAATCGTGGCAAGTTGTCTCCATTAAGCAAATGTTTGCCACCCTTTCCCAAATGTTGGGTAGTCTAACCTTACTTGTCTATTCTTATATTAATTCTTCCATTGTTCTTAACATTATCTAGTCTTTGGGTTGACCTTCACACTATATGGTTACCATGTTGTATATGACTTTTGATAAAAACATTCAAATAAAATCGTATTTATAATTTCAAATTAATTTAATTATGTAAAAATGTAAAATTGATTGAGTTCAGGTTTATAGTTTTTGAAAGTTGAGATTATAGATTGTTTAAAACTGTAATTTTGCAACCAAAATTAGATGACATTAATATGAAAATTATCAACTGAAGGTAAAACAATATGGTGAAATTAGATGGCATTAATATGAAAATTATCACCAAGATATGAAGCAATATGGTGAATATTTATGCCACTGTGTTGTGTAAGTTTCACTCTTTTACATAGTGCATTGACATAGATTTGATGATACATATCAACACAATTTTCATGAAATACATCTCTTTACATTAATATAATTGGGAATGTTTAAAGATAAATACAGTTGGTAGCAAATCTTCCTCATTTTGGATTTAGTGGATCATTGGATAACCTAATCTGAGAGTTGTATGCCACGAAAAGTGTGTCCACCTCTTACATATCCTTGTCATTTCATGTGGGGTTGAATATATGTCATTGGGTATGGAATATTCAAATCCAATGATATATAATGAATAGATCTCGCGCATTTAATGTTGTATGGTTTATAAAAATATGTAGCTTGATGTGTACTATTTGAGAAAAAGTTTTTGTTCAATGTTCAATTTTCTACGAAATGATTTTGTAACTAATTCAAATTTGTTCAATGTTCAAATTTTCCATAGAAATGATTTTGTAACGATAACGTTCTTTGCGGTTTTTACTTCAATGGTTCCATTGCGTAAACTACACAATTAGTCTTGATTTTGTAAGGATAACGTTCTTTGCATTTTTTTCTTGAATTATTCCATTGCGTAAACTACACAAGTAATCGTTTTCGACGATGAATTAATACATGCAGGTTTTCGGAGGTTCTTTCATTTGGAGTTGTAGTTTTTCCCAAAAAGCTTTGTATCGGGAGAGCTATATGCCACAGAAAGTCTATCCAACACTTACATATCCTTGTCATTTTAGTGACGATTATGTAGTGTCCATTAGGCAAGTAATATGAATGTCAATGTATGCGCCCAACCCAAAATGATACATTTAAAGATATTATGAAATCAATTGAGGTTATAATTGTAAAACGATAAAAGAGTAAATTTACAAAATATCTTGCATTATTTTTTGTTTTTTAGATTTTATAAAAAGAATAAAAAGTTTAGACAAAATGCTAGCATGGGGGCTTCACTTGTTGGCCAATATCCTATCACGTTAGTTCATATTGTGGGTTTTTAAATTATCAAAAATTGAACCAATATATTGTTGGTATTGGGGGGATGAGGGGTTTAAGGTGGGGGTGGGTAGGGTGGTTTATAAGGATTGAGGTATAAAAGGGGGTGGGGAGGAGGTTTTAAGTATTGGGAGGGGGTTTCAACAAAATGAGTTTGGGTCAATACCTCTCGAAATTAAGGGTATTCTTTAATATCCAACGATCGCACGTGCTATGTGAGAGGTTCACTAAGTGAAGTCCCCGTGAATGCTAGGCATTGTATACCAGTGCTCATGATTATTGTTTACAGTGGATTTTTATTTACCATCCTAATTCCAAAAACCTTAAGGGACAAACTCACTTTCTCTTTCATTTGTTGTAATAGAAAATATCAAATGAATAGGATGAATGTCTCTTTCATTAATCATATTTATAAGATTTGCTGCAAAAAAATGTTTTCCATGAATTAAGTAGGGTAAAAACTTCAACTTTAAGAGATTGAGGTTGTTTTTATTGGTGTTCATTTTTCTAGTGAATTTTATCATAACTTTTTAATGATAGTTTTATGAAATTCCACCTTTAAGCAATAATTTATAGTGAAAAGAATAAAAATACTTATTAAAACTAATTTACAATGAAAAGAATAAAAATAATTTCACAAAAGATATATTTATTTCCAGCTTAACCATCACTGGCTGTCAGGAAAAAGATCACATCACTGACAAAGAGAGCATAGGCTCATTGGTCTATTCGTTGGTTGACATAGGTTTTCCTGTTTTAGATTATGAAGGAAGACTTGATTGTCTTTTGGGGCAACTTACAATTAATGGCAGCCTGTGTATTTGATTTCTTTTAAAATATATGAGTCGAAGTAGAGCCTAGAAGATCCGTTATGCCTTTCAATGAATAACATGTATTATTACCGATTAATCATATTGTATAAATCATCAATTACATTGATTATCATTCAATCCCCTATGTTTCAATACATGAATAATGATCCAACATTCAATTCGGATATGGGACACTGCAAGGTACAAAAACATAAAACATATTTTTGTTAGAAACAAATAACAAACAATCATAGAACAGATAGACCAACATATTCTAAAAAACACATACAAATAGTTTGTTTTATGTCCATTTGAATCTAATTTCTATAGATTGAAGTGTGAATGAAATTGTAAAATTTACTTACTATGAATGATGCCTATACCCATACTGAAGACACACTATGATGCATTGTTGACAGTTTTGCCAAGTTTTGTGAAATTTTGAAATGCAATAAGTGTAGAATGTAGAATGCTTGATGCTTCTTTACAAATTTCTGTTCTTTTGTTTGATTGGTGAAAAGAGATGGCATGGATCACAAACTTTTAAAATTTTAATGAGTGTATGGGATTGATTTGGGTGAGATCCAATGGCTGGAAAAAATCCTCTATCGATCCTTATGCTTTTGAACAGGTTAATGGTATGTTTATGGTTGATTTGATTAATTTAATTGGATTGGTTCCTTTCCTTGCATTAGGTGGGTTGAGTGGTTGATGATGCATGTAGGTGAAGTTGACAACTGCACCCCCTTCATTGTGCAATAGAAGTGAGAGATGGTTTCAGTGGGATGAGAGCTTGTTTTAGTGGGATCAATGTTGTATGTGTATCCTCTAGTGGAGATTCGTTGGGTTAGAAGTAATGGGCAATCCGTACTTCTGGATTGGGAAATGTAGGAACTCTTTACGTTGAGTCAGATCTGTATGTCAAAGAATGTTTGGCAGACTCTTTATGGACACCTATGGGCCTAGTCATCTTAATGATACTTTTTGTACCTATTTTGCCCCCCCCCCCCCCGACACAGATACTTCTATTGATGTTTTTTGGTCATTTTCCGGGTGCTTGATGGGACAATTTCTATGACCACAATTGGTCCCTTCACCACTATAGAATTCCATCCCCTATATACTTTTGTATTTGAAGGACGTTCAAGGTTGGGTATTAATATATATTGTACCAATATTTGGGGAAGGATTTATCCATGGATTTTCTTCATCAAGGATTTATTTGTGTTTATTAGATAAATTATTTTATATTATGAATAAGTAATAATGAACGTTTATTGTAGCAATTTTATTTCAATGAAATCAAATAAATAAAAATTATTTTAATTAATAGTTATTTTTTTATTTTATGGAAGTGTATTGTTAATAGATACTTTCTCTCTTCTTTGTTCATATGGTAAAGCAAATATTTTCATTTTTATAGGATTATTAAGTTTGAAAACATGTAGGAAAAAAAATGTAATCATGTATATATAATTTTGCAATCAAATTTATATATGTCAACTTTTTGCTCATAGAATTTATATATATCAACCTTTTACTCATAAGATTAAGTAGCTATTTTCATTTTTATAGGATGTTTATAAAAGTTGAAACTCATTCAATGCAAATGGGAATGGGAATAGCCATACAATTTTATTCATTTTTCACATTTGAAGTCTTTAAACCTTGCTTGTAACCTACCAACTTAGTGAAAGGTTATAAATTAGCATTAATTGTTGTCAACTGAGGGTATATTTAGATAAGTGATAGGTTATAGTAGCATAACTTAAAAGTCTTTGGTACTTAATATCAGTGTCAAAGGACATTCCAAGTCAATAATGTTTTTTTTGGGTACTTGATAGCATTTGATTGAGAAGAGGATCAATAGGAAAAAAAGGAATGTATTCCTTAATTTATAATTATGGTAGATAACTAAATTGATGGGATTGAAGAGATTTCTATTGTGCATTGACATTAGCATGGTAATAAAAAGGTTGATACTAACATCAATGGGATTGATTTAATAAAAAGGTTGATGTTAGGAATTCTTTTTAATATGTTTGTATGATAAAAAGACATATTTGTTTTCAAATTTGAATGATCAATAGTGACATCAATAAATATTGAATTGACTTTTGTGAGAATATTAACTACTCTAAATTAGAGGTGTTGTATGCATTAAATGATATTTAGTTTAAGATATAATTGTGGTACATTTAAAAAACTAGTGGGTTGGTTATTTTAGCATTTGCTTATCTTTACAATGTGTTGCATTTGCTCGTGTACTTAGGAGTTCACAGTACCAAACCTTTTAATGTTGAGAATATCTCTTAAATTTTTTACCATAACTACTTGTTTTTTTATTATAAAGTTGTTTCAAAATGTTGAATTCAATGTTAACATTTTAAAATACAAATTTATCAATTTTATTGTTAAAAAAATCAAATTTAAATTAAATAATTTACTATTTGTTAATTAACATAATATTGATTATATATCAATAATAAAATTGAAATTACATTATTAATAAATAATGCAATTATAAACCACAAAAAGGTTGATAAGGGCTTGTGATTTAAACTCCCACATGAGAATGACGAAGACGGATTTGCTTGAGATTTGCTTTATGGAAGATGGATTTGTTTTATGCAAAGCACAAGACTCTTCAGCGACTCACCATTTCAGTTTTTATCAAATTTTAATGTTGTAAATCGTTGTAACATTCACTAAACGATCGTGAGAAAAATTTAAGAAATCATTGTAACATTCACTAAACCATCCTAGGAGAATTTTAAGAAAAATCTTAAACATAAATGATTATCGAGAACTTTAATTTTCTTAACATATTGAGACGAAGTCTTAAAAATGGATTTTTATTCTAATATTTATAAAATTTTCATAGATAATTATGTTTTATCACTCACTTTTGTAGTAGAAATAGGAGGATTCATCTAGGACGAATTTCCAATGGGAGACTTTACATTTATTTTGAATTTTTTTGAAAGTTATATATGCATCCAAATGGCTAATTGATTTTTTTTTTAAACAATAATAAATTTATCTTAATTTTTTTTTAAACAAATCATAAATTTATCTTTATTTTATATATTTCTTGACAGTGTACTATTTATTTTTACCTTACCTAATAGTTATGTATGGAGCAACACTATATCCTGGTAATTGCTCACTTATGTTGCTTTTGCTCTATCACATATGTTAAAAGTGATCTTAGTTCTTATTAAAGAATTTCCATTTATTTCATAATTTCGGGCAGGCGGGATATGACAATACCATTTTCATCATGCTTTATTGTCGTTCTCATTCTCGCCACCGATCCCATTCTAATCTCAATCTTCCACATAAGCGGTGCTCACCCCATAGGGTGATTGGTCCGATTGGTCCATGTGTCCAGAACGAGAACTTCACTCTACATACAGGTGGGTTATCGGTTTCACTTGAAATAGAAATTGGAGAGAGATCAAATGCCATTGATTATGAAGAATGCTATGACGACAGTAATATTCATTATTTAGTGAAAAAAGTACTTGTTTCTATATATGTATACCTACATTCAAGCAGAAATCTCTGGAATGAAAAAATCAAAGGTAAGTTTGCTCGAGCTAAAAAGCTAGAGCGACGGTGCCAGAACAACCATCATAGCACCCGAAGCTGCCAAGAGGGCACCCAGCACCAAGAATGTATCCATCAACTGAGCCAGTGAGCTAGCTAGAGCAGACAGAAAGCCAGGAAAACCAACCAGGCCCAGGATGAGCCCAAGAAAGAAGGTGGCCATCCCAAACTGTAGTTGGAAAAACAAACTAGACAAGAATCATGAGGGACTGGAACAAAAAGCAGTTATATCTATCATTCAAATCGAACTAAGGTCGTTGCTAAGGCATCTTGCACCTGAGTGAGGAAGTTGAGTTTTTTTTATTTCCAGTAGGCGAGTCGCGCAGATGACCAGGTCGACCCTAAGGAGCGCATGTTACTTTTGCAGCATATTGGTTTATCTATCTATTTGTCCTTAAATTACTCGGAGTTTCTTGACAGTGTACTGCCTAAGTAAGTTATTACAATTCAGTTTCTATATATACCCACATTCAATCTTGGAAATCTCTACAAGACAAAAATCAACGGTAAGTTATTACAATTTAGTTCCACGTATTCACAAAATTTACCTGTTTAGAGCGAAACTCCTGCTAAGATTGTATTCAATTTCTTCCCATACCCAAAGCAGGAGCGCTGAGGGTGGTTTCGAATCCTAGCATTGCATTGGAAACAGCCACCGTGGTAATCTAGTTGTCGTTTCCATTAACATATGCATGATTATAAGTGGCATTTTATATTGCATATAGGAAAGCAAAAATGAAGAAAGCAAGCGTTAGTTTCCTTATCCAGGTAGAATGTTTCCTTATCCAGGTGGAGTGTTGCATGCACATCGATTGCATGCAGCTAGAAAAGAGCAAAAGAGTAATGGACTACATGTACCAAACAATTGTCAAGCGTCATCAAAGTGAGCAGTTGTCTCTATGTATTGTCATGTGTGTATTGTCAGCAATGTCAGACGAGAATAAATGAAAAAGGTAAATTCACAATAAGAGGATAGATTTTAACAGTTGAAATACATTGGAAAAGTTTTTAATGCATTTACCGACATGATTCTTTGTAACCTAAATCTATGTACCTATCACATTTAAACCCATCTCTATCCTATTTGAAACTAAATTTTACAATAAATTTTAGACAACATTTCTTCATTGTAATTATAGCATTGCTCACATCACTACGCCGGCGGGTCTTGGGGCACACGAACCAAGGGAAACGTCACATATTCCACACCAATAGTAGCCTAAAAAAATACAACTAAAAAATAAACTTAAATAAAAATTGCACTGAATAAATTGCAAAACCTTAATCTAAACTCTTATAATTTTTTAAATTGTTCCAAATTAATATACGTGATCGATTCATATATATCCCTTTGTCGAGGACATAATAAGTACCACGTTTTTAATAAATTTTACCAAAAAACATCTTTTTTAACAGCTAAACTTTGAGATGAAAATGGTACTTTAATAAATAAATAATGTAAAAATATATCTAATGTATATCATAATTTGAAAATGTTTTAATTTTAAGAAAATTAAAAAAATATAAAATATATTGACTTGTGATTAATAATACCTAAAACAAAAACGATTTGTAAAAATTAGATTTCAGATATTTTAAATTATATATAAATAAAATAAAAAAAAACTTCTATAAAATAAATAATAATTTAATTAAATTATATATAATATATTTATATATTAAAAAAATTTGATTTTGATTTTTTTATTTATATTAATTGAAACAAAATGATACTTTTGATATTATATATTTTGATTCATTATCTCGTTACATTATATATTAAATAAAAAAACCTACTATTTTAATAGTTTAAATATCTCTAGCATCCATTAAAAAACATTTCGAAAAATATATAAGATTTTCTATTAAATGAAATATATGTCCAATCAGAGATGTTCAATTAATATTCAAAGTAAAATTTTTACCCAACCATTTGCATCGATCGGACGACCAGCAATGCATGATGTGAAAGCTCACGTGAGCTAGGTCGTCCGATCGGTGCAAATGGTCGGGTAGAAAGTTTACTCCTTAATATTCTATTTGTAGTTAGTAACATATGGGCATGCGTAGAAATGGCCAAATTTAAATGAGATAGTTCTTACAAGGAGCGAAGCTAAGATAGCGAACAACAAACACGAACAAGGGTTTTACTATGGTTTTCAGATGGAAACTCCTCGAGGGGGATCCTCCCCCTCCATCTCGCACCGGAAAGATGGGATCAGGAGGGGGACAACAAAGAACCAAACGAAAGGAATATCAAGGAGTGGTGATAGGAATATCAAGGAGTGGTGATGGGGAACAGAGTGGCGACCAAGAGCGGAGAGGGATGGAACGATGGTAGGGTAGATGTATGTCGAGATCTACTGAAACCGGTCCCTCCATACCCACTCTGATAAACTAAATTTTGATGGTTCCTCTAATGGAAACCTAGGTTCCTCTTATTTTGGACAAGTGGTTAGGAATCATGATGGTCACATTATGCACATATACCATGGGGATATAGGAAACGATTCAAATAATGGTGTGGTGTTGGAGGTACTTCTTTACGGTCTCAATATGGTTGCTCGCAAAGAATGAGAGCCAACCATGGTTGAAGAATATTCCAAAGTCATCATCCAAATGGTGAAAAAGATACAACATGGACAATGGGTTTCCAAGGTGGATGAGAGATAGAGGCTGGTATACAAGGTGGAAAAACTTGAAGCTTAGTTGATCGAAACCCATGCATGGACCTTTCTCCACGTCAAGCGTGACGATAATAATGTTGTTGAACAATTAGAAAATGTGGGGGAGGGGGAGAAACATCAAAGCAAGGAAGGTCAGCTGGCAAGTTTTGATCCTCAAGAATGGGTTAACCAATGTGCCCAGTTGGCCATCCAAGACAATTGACTTTTGAGGGAGGAAAGGGATGGTGTGAGTCACTTGTATGATGCTCATGTTATGTCCCACGCGGTTAGTATGTCTACCACCAGGAACAATGACTACCCACTTCATGAGGGTGACGATCGTACACGGGGGCTTCACTTGTTGACCAATATCCTATCACATTAGTTCATATTGTGGGTTTTAAAATTATCAAAAATTGAACCAATATATTGTAGGTATTGGGGGATGAGGGGTTTAAGGTCGAGGTGGGTAGGGTGGTTTATAAGGATTCAGGTATAAAAATGGGTGGGGAGGAGGTTTTAAGTATTCGGAGGGGGTTTCAACAAAAAGAGTTTTGGTCAATATCTCTAGAAATTCAGGGTATTCTTCAATATCCCATGATCGCACATGCTATGTGATAGGTTCACTAAGTGAAGTCCCCATGCGATCGTACTAACCGACATAACACCCAACAAAGTGAACAATTAAATCCCCATGTAGGGAATAATGAGGAAAGGTTATGGCAATTTCCTCGAACAAAGGACATCATAGGATAATCTGATGCAAGAAGACGTGAGATCTGCATGGATTGTCATGCATATTGATGAGCAAGGAAATTTAATGATGGGAGCAATTATGAAATGGAAAGTTTAGAATGATAGAAAGACGAAAGGAAATCCCGAGACTAACTACAAGCTTCTCAGCTTTATCACCTTTCTAGATATTTTGTGTGAGTTAAATAGGAATAACCCGAATGTGGATCATCTGTCTTCCCCTTGGAAGAGAATTATGGCTCTTATGGGGAGGAAATCAAAGGAGGTAGTGAAGAAGGAGAGGAAAGGAAAGACTCTGACAGTGACTCGGGTGCAGAAGAGGGATTTTCAAGCGGCTATGTTATTTCATGAAAAAATCCCTTCCACCATTAGAGGGTAAATTGAACGAGTGGAAAAAGAACAGTGAGAGCAAGTGAATTCCATTGAGGTGGGGGGGGGGATTAGAGAGGAAGTGGTGGAGTGGGTTCAATATCCTATGTTAATTCTTGGTCGTTTTTCCTCCTATGACTGAGTCATCGTAACCTATTGGGTTGTGAAATGTCTCCTCTCTCATGTGCTTATATGGAATGTGAAAAAAAGCCTATCTGTGATGCAGAACCTACACACGTGTGGAAGAAGCATAACCGAGACTATTCTTTAATGCATAGGAAAATTAACCTCATGAAGAAAATAATGGGAATTCAACTTTACCCTCCTCCTGTTGTTAGTTCTGGTGTGTATTCATCGACTCTAGGAGGGATATTTTTGGTTATGGCACCAAGTATTGGTGGCTCCAATGCTTTTGGGAAAAAAGAAGGGGGTTCCATCCCTCGCTTAGAGTGTCGACGTAGTTTAGTCCCTCACTATGAGGAGGGGTCGTCTAGGGGGCGTTGATGTTTGTCTTTGTTACATTGCTTCTATATGTGGTATGGTATATGTATTTCCCTTTTAGTATATGTGTTTGTCTATCGAATTTTATTAAGAATATTGGTTGGTATGGGATATTTTACATGTAGAACAATCGCCTATGTAATGGGTGGGTTAGAAGGTATCAATTTTGATGATAATAGTTTACTGGAGGTTGATAGGTAGTATCGAGGATTTTGGGGATCAAAATCAGGCTTCCATATTGTCCGCGAACCGAAAAGGCCTTATGTTATTATTGTCATGTACTTTTTTTTATATAGTAATATAATGTCTTAATAAAAACAATGCCATGAAATTTATACAAAGTACTATTTTTTGGGGATACAAAAGTTATCATTGAAATAATTTTTTAAGGAACGTGAAAGATTTATTAATATGATGCTCTCATTAGCTTTATGACATCTTCTCATAGGTCTTTCTTTCTTTTGTTATGAATTGGAGTTTAAACTTGTTATGTAAGTATGTTGGTATGGTAGAAATGCTTCTAATCAGTTTTATATGTTTGTAATGCTTTTGGATAGGTTTTCTCTTTTTTTTTAATGTAAAGGAAATATATTATAAGTAATGATGAAAGATTATGTATATTTTGATTTTTTTTTAAATATAAGTATATGATTTTTTTGGAGGAAAATGGAAATGTGTTGTCAAAGAAAATATTATAAATGAAAAAAATCAACACACACGCAGAAATAATAATAATAACAACAAAAACATTATTTTCATTAAGTAAAAATATTACATTATTCATATGCATTTAAGCATATTGCCATCTAACTAGAGCATTGAAAATTCGGCTAAAGCACCCAAAAACTCCAGGTATCTAATTTTAAGAATTTTGCTTGCAACAATCAAAAGATCCTCACAAAAGGAGATAATTCCTTCCCATTACAACTTCTTATGATTCATATTGATTCAAGAGCATTTAGCAGCCTAACCTTTTGGTCTTTATAATACCTATATCAAGTTCTCCATTTCCAATACGAACAAAAATTCTATGCGAAATCTTGTAGCTAAGCGTTGCATCACTGAAACTTTAGTAAAAAATAATTCATCCAACTTTTTCAAGGAGTGTCACTACCCTACAACACGTAAGGAGTTCTTCCAATCCACAATCACAGATGAATGGCATAAATTCACAAGCTTTACTTAGATTATAAATCCATTAAATTTACTAGATTCCATTGTTGACTAGGAAACCCTTAAATATGTTACATTCCATTCCTCTATCTTTCTGAATACAAACATTTTTTGTGATCTTCATCCAAAGGGGTTTCTTCACATTTTAAAAGTAAATTTCAGTTACCGAATTTTATTCTTTAATTTCAAAGGAAAACCGAGCTAAAAACTTAATTCCAAAGAAAAACTGAGCTAGAAGCTCCTTCTAACATTTGCAAGAAGAGGACCTAAAGGCCTTTCCAAAATGATTAAAACTAAATTTTACAGGTTGCTCCATTTTGTAGAATAACCCATTCTCCTTTCTTCATATTGATCCCTTCTTTTGAAAAGAACACCATCCTTCAAATTATTCTCTCTAAACACATGTTTAAAGCTTACTTCCTCGAAGGATTCCTTGATTCTAGATGTTTCTTTTAGCATTATCCCCAAGAACACATTATGACATTGTGTATTCCTTCGCATCCATTTTATTACTAGTTGAGACTCCCCATAAACCTTCAAATTTTCTAAACCTCTCTCCTTTGCTAACCAGAGAAGAAGCCACAAGGATGAAAATCTTTGCAAAGTTGTATTAGACTGATCCTAACCCAACACTAAAAGTAAGAGTCTCATTCTCGGAGGACCAGATAAGACCCCCTACTCCACAAGTGTCTCGAGCTACTTCATCAAAAAAAGCATTAGGATAATCCTTGAAATCAACCAATATCATTGTTCTGATTTTCTTTGTGTATTTTTTTTGCAGGAGAAAGATAGAGTGCTTAAACTTTGTGCAACACAGAAAAACGTTGGTACATATTTATCCTCAATAAGCTTTTTGTTTCTAGCCTTCTAGATGCTCCATCTAATGATAGCTTAAAGAGATCTATAAGGTTCAGTTTCTTTGTTTCTGTGGCTTTTTCTCAAACATTCTTCCACCATGGTGCCATTCCATCCTTCTTGTAAACTTGTTGATCCTTCTACTTCTTTCCAAATTTGTTTAGTAAACCTACAATCCACTGTAATGTGATTATTAGATTCCCCATCGTCCTTGCATAGAACACATCTTCCAAGACCTATCAACTTCCTATTTTGCAAGTGTTTCCATGTAAGAGCCTTATCCAACAAAATGAACCACAAAAAAGATTTGATTTTAAAGGACATTGAAATATCCATATGAATTTCCTCCATTGTGCTTCACCCTTGAAATCTTCTTCAATTAAAGCTTTATCCCCCTCCTTTGGTGAATATCTTCCATTTTCATCTCTCAGACAAATTAGAGAATCATTACCGAATTTAATTATGACTAGGTTTGATCATAGAGATCTGATATATGTGTCCCAAAGGTCGATTTTTTCCTCATTTAATCCCATATGTTCCTCTTCTAACTAGCCTTGTACCCATAGTTCTTTTTCCTCTTCCCTTTTAATTCCATTTATATTAGAAATACCTTTCTCACATAGTATCTGCACCAAATGTTGCAGTAGGGTATGACTCTTTCCACTCTCCACCCAAGGGTTGATTCCTAGCCTTATTCTCTAACCATTCCTGATTTTCCAGACCTGACTGACTCCAATGAGTTGGAACACGTTGACTGATTCCTTCCAAAAACTTGAAGCATTATGGATAGATTTTGATGGATTTCTCGGTGATTACATCATAGATAGGGGTTTTATGTACTTTTGCATCACAATATCCACCCAAGTTCCATTTCTTGTGATGAGTCTCCAACTGGATTTCGTCGCAAGACATTTTACAAAAGGGATCAAATTTTTTACTCCCCAACCCCCCATTCCTTTGGAGTTGTTATTGACTTCCATTTTATCCATTTGAACCCTCTTTTGTCATGCTTACTTTACCATAATAATATCATACTCAACGTTGACAAATTGTTTAGTGCTCCTTTTGGAATCTAGGCTATGGATCGATAGACCAACATGGCGGGAAAAACCGATTTTATCAAAAACATTCTACCTCCTTTTGATAACCACATCAGTAACCTATTAGATATCCTTTTCTCACTTTTTTTATAATCCGTTCCCAATCCTTTCACCCATAATCTAGAGGTTTAAGGGTGAAGCCAATATACTTCAATCTTGTGTCTAAAGAATCTTCTCTAAAACCAAGGTGAGACTTGTAAGCTGCTATTTCTTTGGTGTCATTTTTGTGTCCAAAGAAAATATTTTTCATTGTTTACTTTCATGCCTCATTCTTTACAGTACGGGGCTATAATTGTTGCCATTATGTTTTCATCATTTCTTGTTCCGTCATAAAAATCATCACATCGTCAACAAAGAGTAAGTCTATAAACATTATCATCCCCCAAAACGTATCCCTTTAAAACTACCAAGCTCTCTAGCTTACATCATTTATCTGCTTAGACGTTCAACAACAAAAACAAAGAGCATTGGAGACATGAGGAAACCATGTCTAAGCCCTCTTCCAAGGTGAAATAAGGTGAAATAAAGGAGATGCTATTGTGTTAATAAAAAAAATGAAATAGAGGATAAACACTCCATGATCCATCTAATAAAAAAATGGACATAGTCCTACGTAAGAGAGGTTCAGCCTTAGATATACCCAACTTACTCGGTCATAAGCTTTTGTTAAATCAATTTTGACCACTGCTGCTTTCAATTTTTTTTTTCTTAATTGTATGTAAACCCCCTTGTGCAACTCCGATTGCTTCGTGAATTTTACAACCAATAAGGAAACAAATTGTTCTCCAGAAGTATTAGAGGATAACAAATCTTTTACCTTCGCTATGATCTAAAATCCATAAAATTTTTAGGGCTATCAACTCAAATGTAAATATATATTTAAATTAATGAAGGAAAGGTAGTTAATATAATAAAAAAATTCCTATGACTTTCGTATCTTTTTAACAAAAGAACACTATTTCAAAGAGCGATTGGCAACATTAAACCCATATTTACCCTTTTGTGAATTTTTGTGCTTGGTCACATTTCATCTCTTTAGTGGGGCAGGTGTGTTTGCTTTTGTCTGAAGGAAAAGGTCAATCAACTGTCACAGATTTTTGTCTGAAGAAATACTTACTGACAATTTCAATGTGGCTTGGAATATTTCCAGCTTTTTTATAAAATAGGTGAAAGGAAACGCCAAAATGAAGTTCAAAGATAGGAAAAATCTTTTTAGATGGTATAAATAACTAATGAATGAATTTTTATCATCTAGGCGGTAATAGATGTATTATAAGGATGTGATATATGAGGCTATGAAATGTTCTTTCATTGTTAAATCACTATATATTATATATTTATTTAAATTTTTTATAAATATTAAAAAATTTAAAGTTTTGAAAACAAAATTTAAAAGTTTATTTTTTTCAAAAAAAATTCTTTAATATAAATATATATAATAATTAATCTTCAATTTGATATTATCTTTTCGAAATAAATATAGTTCTAATGCTTTTCACCCAATGATAAAAAAAAAACGGATACACAAACTATTAAAAATACATTTTTTTTAATTTAAAATTTTAGAGTTACATAACCATTTTAATGTGATTTTGTATGTTAAATTTTATTTTTATGTTTTATACCATAGTAGCATAATTGGTAGCATTGGACTTTTCTATACAGAAATTTGTAGAGAGCTCAAAAATCTCTAAATATTAAGCATAATACAAATACCGGAAATTTGCCTACATATTTTGGTACATATTATAAGATAAGAATTACTTTTATTGTTTAATTTTAATTTTTCCCGTTATATAATTTATAGTCTGTTTAGTATTAATTTAAATTTTAAAAGTTTAAAACTTTTAAAATTAAAATATATATTTTGTTTTATATTTAAGTTTTAAATATCAAATATTATATTAGTTTTTATATTAGGTTTATTCTATAGTATAAATATAAAATTTAGTAAGTAGTTATAATATTAGATTTTAGTTAGTATAATATTTTTTGGAATATATTATTAGATTTAAATGTTTTAAGATTAATATTTCAAGTTGTTTTTAATGAAAAATAAATTTTACATGTAAGGAAGGTAGGAATTTGGAAAATTTCTCCCTTGTCTTGGAGACTATATAGAATTTTTAATATTCTTTTTGGTTTTTTTGTGATAGGCAAAATGGTCCATGACAAGCATTTTGCCCGTCAAATTCCAATATTGCATGCAAATATTGAATGGTTTA
>LPNX010349189.1:57850-73962 GCA_001517045.1 Pseudotsuga menziesii
AACACCATACATTTAATGAAATTGTTACATTAGTGTGAACGGTCTAACCACCAAGGGGGGCTTCATTGGTCCCAAATCGTTTCCCCTTTACAGAGGCATCTAGCATCTGTAAGTTTAAAAATTATAAGTGTTAGCAATCTATGTACATGTGTATAGTAAGGAAAAATAAGTTTGAACATGATTATTTTTAAGCATAAAGGCTTACATCGCTCTAGAACCTAGAAAGGTTAACATTTGGTATATCACTAGAATCAATGTTTTGCCGAGGATGTTAAGGGTCTAGTAGCTACAAGTTAAAAAATTGTAAATATTAGACCATCTAGCATTAATGATCTAACATGTATTAACAAAGTGGAATGTTGACATAGTTATTGAGTCTATGTGAGTTGTTGCAGTCGAAGATACGATGACACCTAACACACCAAAATCACATGTAGATTGTGGAACACTAGTCTCTTCGCCGCTAGAGGCAAAGATTTTCCCCTCTATAGTGGCATCTGCATCTGCAAGTTTAAAATTTTTAAATATTAATAATCGATTGTATATATGTACATTAAGGAAAAAATAGTTTGGACAATAAATTATTATTAAGTTCCATATACCTACCACCATAAATAATAATACCTAAATAAACAAAATGGGGTCATGTTGATTCTCTCAGACATACACCAAATCATCTTACAAATAAATAGTATTTTCTTTGAATGCAGAATTGTTTCGTTGGTTCAATTACTTGGTTTGTGATTTTATTTGCTTCTTTGGTGACCTTTGAGAGTTCATTGTAGGGTATTTTAATTTATGTTTTTTGAACATTTAAATTGAATGAAAATAGAAAGTAGGGAGAAGATTTACCTGTGGTTGAGGAGAAATTCCTTGAGGATGCCTCTAGATGTTGAAATCACGTCCGCGTTTTTCCCCATTGGTCGAAATGGAGATCAACAGAATGTGAAGTGAAGAATGGGGCCATGGGTCCATTTGGGAGAATATATCATGATTTGCAAAACACATATGCATTTCATTTCTCTAAAAAAAGGCATGGAATTTTTTATTCCTATCCTTAGTGGCATCCCAATTCCCCGCCTCTGGATTGTCATTTCCTAGAATGAAGAAACATGTATACATTTTAAATTTCTACGTCAAGGTTATTTTGAAAAAAAATAATTAAACTTAAAAGGTCCCTCATTTTAGTACGAGACTTCAATATTTAATATTTGCAACATTTTTATTTTACTTTGAGTCTATCTTCAAAAAGTTCCTTTGAAAAAAATGAACAAGCTATTTTTTTGGTTGACCACTTTAACAATATATTCTCTAAATAAATAAATAAATAAAATTAATATACTCTTATTTAAAAAAAAAAAATCAACTTTATATCACAAGTTTGAACAAAACCCTATATCCTTTTTTAAAAACAATTAAAATTATATTTTCAACCTTTTACCAATAAAAATTTAAGTAAAACACTAAATTCATAATACACTTTATCTTTAAATAAATAAAAATAAGATCTAACAATCTTATACGATGACCAATTCTTAAAGTAAAACTTAGACCATGAATATTTACTAATCTTTGATTAATTAAAAACATAAAGCATGTTTAATGTTATAACTTTAAAACTTTCCTGCCCTATAAGTAATCTTAATCTTGAAAAATATAATTGTTTGTTGTTTGAAAAGAGAATAAACAAAAATATAATTGTTTGTTGTTTGAAAAGAGAATATTTATACCATATAAACAAATTACAATTGGTAATGGCTATTTAGTTTGAAAGAAAAATTTTATTTTATAGACAAACAAAATTAAAGAATATATATATTCAAGAAATAATATAATTTTTTAAAATTTATTATTATTAAAAATAAAATTTTAAATAAAAATACAATCAACTGAATATGAATATAAATATAAATTAAATTAAATTACATCATTTTGATAAACAAACATAAACATAAGAAATTAAGAATGAATGATCTTAAAGCATATAACTGCATGATAACAGCATATATCTGTTTATTTCTTCATAGAATCCCACACATAACTTGATTTCAACTAGCCTGTCTGCAAACAGACAAGGTGTTCAAAGGAAATCTTAGGAAGTTCAAATCCCTGCTTCCTACTTAAAAGAGAATGTCAATTAGGCATATAGCATATTCTATTAGATGCACTCGCTTCAATAGGATCTCGTAACTTTCTTTGACGTGAAAGTTCCTTAGCAAACCTGCCAAATAAATACAATATTAATAGTAATTTTAATATGATGACCAACTTATACAATGATCAATGCTTCCTTTAGCGATTTAATAACGATTACAATTACCTAATCAATGCATCCCTGTTGGTCTCGGCGTTTTGTCCTTTCACTTTCTCATAGTTGCCAGTCTCAATATTAACACTTGAAACATGCTTGTCCAAAAAATTATTGCCTATCTCTTTCAATCCATTCAGATTCTCCTCCATTGACAGATCGATTGAACTTCTATTATTTTCTAAATTGGGTTCCTGACATTTAAAAATAAATGATTTATTACTTGTATTCTATATACACATATATGATAAAACTTATTTTACAGTGAGATTTTTAGCTTTTTCTTCAAGCCAGTGCCACAGAGCCAGAGGATGTTTTCATCCAACTGCCTTCCCGCTTAAGAAGACAGAGAATTCCTATAATAAAATAAGTTTAGTCTACAGATACATATACATAACTATAACCTTAGCTATGTATTGTTGAATTTAAAAAATATATTTGAATTCCATTTGTAAAGAAATCACTTAATTAAAAAAAGCGCAAGAAAAGACCTGGATTCTTAGATAGTTGGTATGTAATTTGCTAATGGCTTTGAGAAAGAAGGTTTCCTGAATGTCCAGCATATCTGTACTCGATTGCATTAACATATCAATTATAGGGTTTTTACCGTCCTTCCTGATCCATCCCAATAAGCCCCATTTTGCAGCGTCGGTAGCCTTGTAGCAAGCTATTCTTTGGCCTGTTCCAAGCGAAAGAACCAGAGGCTTTCTCGGGTCGTTGTCTTTCCCCGTAGTACCTGTATTTCGATTGTTGGTGGAAGCTTCATTCATCACATGGTTTATTGCAAGTAATGTCTGCACAATTAATGTTTGTACAATTATAAATAATAATAATAATAATCTATTTTTAAGGTTATTGTCAAGTATTGGTGTATGAGACCTGTTTGTGGGATAAAGATCCCTTTAGGCAGTGCTAAAGTCTCTACCCAGTAATTTAGCCCAATAAGCCCCATTTTGCAGTGTGAGTAGCCTTGTAGCAAGCTATTCTTTACAGAGGGTGTACATACACTACCCCTCTAGATTTGAACATGTAACCTCTTAAAAAAGAAAACACTTAATCTTAACCATTAATCTCAAGTTGTAACTAAAGTCACAAACAAAACTGTCACACATTAGAGTTCAAAATCATAATCATAGATACAACTTACTGGATTGTTAGCCGCAACTCCGCCGTCTATGAGATGGAAGCTTCTGGGTGGTGAAACTTCTGTAATTGTGAAGAAATGAGCGGGCAAATACGATGGAGCTGCTGAACTCCCAATGCAAACATCCGACAAAAGTGCATTTTTCGACTTATTTTTCCCAGCCTGCAAATACATTTGTTTATTATATATTATATCACTTGAACTGCAATGAGAATTGATTTATAAATCAGACAAAGATTACCTCAAAAGATGAGAAGATTACTGGCTGTTGTAAATTGATATCATATGCAGGAATCACAACGTTACCGTCTCGTGTAATCGTAGATTACCAAATTTATTTGTTATTATGCGGTGGAGGACATCCCCAGAATATTTGGGGCCGGTTAGAGCCTGATATAGCATCGTTGACGTTAACCATCCATAAATGCCCCTGTGATTATTTGATTTAATTTGATTAGACGTTCTGTTGGCATATTGAACATGAAGGTTGTAACATTCAAACAAAAAAAATATTGCTACTCTAACCTCTTGTGTGGAAAGATTTTAGCACAATTCTCCAAATAAAACTTTGCCGCAACTCTAACCTCTTGTGTGGAAAGATTTTAGGACAATTCTCCAAATAAAACTTTGTAATGTCATGTGCCGCATACTTTGGGTGTTGCTTGTGCTCTGGATTTGGAACGGTTAGCATGGCAGCGATCAGTCCTCCGGTGCTTGTCCCCGCAATGAGGTCGAAATAATTAGCTATTTTGGCCTTTGGACCATCAAGCTCCTGTCGTGAATATCACCGCATAGTTAAATTTACTATAGACCCTCAAAAATCAAAACCCTAAAACCAAAACCCTTAACATTTCCAATTACTTGGAGCTTTTTCTGGAGAAACTCAAGGATAGTTGCTGGGATGATCCCACGAACCCCTCCTCCGTCGATGCTTAGAACTGTTTTCATCTCTTCTTCAATCAACTGCATACACTGAGTGAGGAATGAGTGAGAGCAGCGCAATGGAATTAGAATCAGCGTGAGTTTACAGCTACAATAATTGGTCATTATTAGGCAGAAGGCCTTGTTTCTCAGAGGTGGGGTTTGAAAAACCCTGTACCTCTTTTCCTCGTCCATTGATCAAATAAATATCAATAAAAACCTGACACTTGTTAGAATTATATTGGATGCAGATATAAGAGAGACTATGGCTTTGGGAGAGCAACACCCGGCAGCAATTAATGCTGCAGCTGTGGGGCAGAGCAACTGTCAGATTTGATTCCACAGCCGTAGCATTAGATGCTGCCCTACAGGGTGCTTCTTGCTCTCCTTGGCTTTGTGCTGTCTAGGGCATGATTAAGGAAGAAAAGAAAGGTCTATCTTTAATTTGATTGCACATCAGGCAGGTATATGCCTGACCTAAATATTTGAGGGAGAGTTAAGTACCTAATTGCAGACTCTTAAAGTGCTTGTTAGAGGGTCTGCAACTGGTATGCCCATCTATAAATGTTATTGACTAAGTGTTTTAGCCATTGATCATACCAGTTGTAAACCTTCTGACAAACTTTTTAAGAATGTGCAGCTGGATGCTTGGCTTTTACCTATAAAACATTTTCCTTTTCCACCAGCTACCGATACACCAGCTACCGATACCCCGTGTACTAATTGAAATCATTGAAGTAAATTACGTCACGTCTGTAAGCATCTCATTGTCCGTAACCACCTCATACATCATAGGGGCGGGTGGTGGGCACCGCTCACATGGCCGCAACCCAAAAAGAAGAAAATGGTACAAGTCTTCCCGGTGTCCGGTGGCGAGTATCGGCCGACGACCTCGAAGTAGATCGGAGGGGCGGCTACTGGGAAGAATGACGACGAATGCTCGCTTTTCTGCGGAACCTCAGTTGCCGAAAAGTTCTACAGCGGAATTGGGGAATTTAATTTTTTATATTTATGGTTTAATTTCATTTTCATCTGTTTCTATGTTTGTGTAAATTTTGATGTAGTAAAACGATTTTTTGTCGATAAATTTTATATATAATTAATATTTTTTGTAAATTTTGAAGGATTGTTGAAGTAAATAAAATAAAATTAATTTGAGTGGGCTCAAACTAACAATCTACACGCATTTTAGTGAATAAAACGAGCGTCCAATAGTTACCCTTTTTTTAAGATATGCTAACATTTTGGATTTTGGAGTTTTAGGAGTTTCTGTTTAATGAAGTTGAATGCTATTGAAACGGCTCCTTCGTTGTTGCCATTGGTGATATTTTAACTTTAATGTCGACATGGAAATAGTGAATTACTTTTCTTGGTCTATTTATACTATACTTCCATGGTACTTTATTACGGTCCAGCTGCTTTAATTATCTGGACTCAAATTGTAGTTTTCTTGTACTTCAACTCTTTAAGAAATCAAAAGCAATATAAAAGAGATTTAAAAAATAAAATGGACCACTGAAATCTGCCAACCTTTCAACTTCAACCACAGTGAAATGACATGAAGTCACAGCTCTTTTTCATATGACAGATATTTAATACAATAAGTACTATGCCAGAGATTTGTGCCAACATCATAGTGATAATATCGATTCCCACATTTTTCATTATCTTTAAAAAATGTAAATCGAATACATTCTTTTGGAAAAGAAATAATAAGATGGGAGCTTCACATTTGAAGTGGGAATCTTTTCTTTTTCTAAATATTGATTCATTTTTATTAGGTTATATTAAATACAAGTGAAAGTGATATTAAAGAAAAACCTTTCTTTTATGTTTATATTTGAACTCTAAATATTGATTCATTTTTATTAGGTTATATTAAACACAAGTTAAAGTGATATAGGAAAAACGTTTCTTTTATGTTTATATTTGAACCATTATTTCGAATTGTATTATTATTAGGTTATATATTAAACACAAGTGAAAGTGATATAGAAAAAAACTTTCTTTATGTTTATATTTGAATCATTACTTTATTTCGAATTGTATGAGTGAAATAGAAAAGATAAAATGTATGGAATAATTTATTATTATTTTTTCATAGTGAAAAGGTTAATAAAAAATTGTAAGAAATAAATTTATCAATAAAGTACTCTAATTGTATATTGCTTTAGTGAATAAACTACTCTAATTGTATATTACTTTAGTGAACTAGAAAAGAGAGAAAGTATGGGACAATTTCTTATTTTTTTTTATAGTGAAGAGGTTGATAAAAAAATTGTAAGAAACAAATTTATCAATAAAGAACTAATGCAAGGTAATGCAATCAAGATGTATAATAATTTATTCTAACTAAATTGAGGGATCTTTTCAATTGTTGACATTGTTGCTCAATAAACTTTAGCAATGGATCACAAAGTCTATCTCTAATTGAAAATGGATAGTCCCTTAATGTTACTAGATTAATAAATTTGCCATACAAAAATTAATAACGCATAGTATTGTAAACAAATAAATAAATATAATAATTAGAAACCTAATACGACCTAAAAGATAAACCATAAATATTTTTATATTAAAGTGTAAATACCTAGACACAAGTTTATGTGTAATCTTTCTTGGTAGTTCTTGCTAACTTAACATGTTCTTTGTTTAATTTTTCAATGCAATTCAAAAATGTATTTAAGGATTTTGATAGATAGAATCCTTAGTTTCTTTTAAGAATACAATTCAACTCAATAAAAAATTCACAAAATCAGTTACAAAAAGGAGTTTAAAATAGACAAAACCAAAACTAAGGCTTTCATAGTTTAATGATACCATACATAAAATAGTATTGTTATAACAAAGTGCGTACCAAAACTATTTGAGAATCAAAAGATACTACTTTACAATTTTATATAATATTAGTCTCTTGATTAATATTTTTAGAGTAATAAAAAAACTATATAGGTTGATATTAATTTTTTAAATTATTTTAATTAAAAATTTATAGGAAATAAATTTTTTTAAGAATAATATGAAATTATAAATATTTGTATAAATGTTAAAAAAAGTTTAGTATATTTTTTCAAACTTTAATTCTATTTTATTTAGAGTATTTACATTTGAAAAATAACAAAAATAATAAAAATGTATATTTTAACATTATTAATAAATTTTTACAACTATTATTAAATTTAAATTTAAAAATAGATTAAAAATCTTGTCACTTTAATTTTATTTTCATTTAAAAATAATAATTTACACATTTAAAAAATACTTTAATATTGTTATTCATCTTTTCATAACTCTTTATATACAATCATATAAATCCTATTTAAAATAATCTTTATTTTAAATTTAAATTTATATTCAAATAAATATAAAAACATAAATATCTTTAAATTGAGAAATTGTAAGATAATGTTGATTTTGTTTTATTATTCTATCAAGCTATTTTAAATTTTTTGTTAAATAAACTTTTCAATTAAAAATTTGTGACATATTGTTGATGATATTGTATTATTAGAGATAATATATTTAAATTTTAAATAGCTATGTTACATGGTAATGAATGTATTTTCTTATTTTTAAAGTTTTGAAATTAATTATAATGTGTTTTTTTATTTATAAAATTTATAAATTTATTTAATTAAGTTGGGGTTTTAACATGAATTTTTTACTTTTAAAAGGGTAGAAAAATGTTGAATAAAATGTATAGACAAAAACACAAAATATAAAATAAAACAATAGTTATTTTATTAAATATTTTGCAAATGAAATAAACTATATTTTTATGATACAAAACAAACTTATAAGACATTTATAATGACATATAAATTTTAGTAATATATATAGAGTAATTTTAGGATTAAGTAGATTAAATTGTATTGACCAAATGAGAGAGTACTCATTAAGATAATGGTTAAGAGAACAATAAGTAAAAAAATTATTGTAGATATCTATCTATCTACAATATTTATGACTTTAAGTATGATATAGATATATTTTAAGTGTTATTAGCTTATAAACACATAATTTAGAGGTAAGAATGATTCATTAAATTATTATTAGTAGCTCTCAATCAAAATTTAATGGTCGAAACATGTGCATTCCTCCTCTAAAATACAAATTACATTTTGAAGTGAAAAGTAGGTAAGAATGCTCATAGATACTAATTACAAAATAGAATAACACTTTAATATTAAGGAATTCAAAATCAAATACTCTACTTCTATGTAGACTTCTATGTAGACTTCTATGTAAACTTTTTAAGTAAGTCTATCATGTATTATTTAGAAAGGGTTTAGTCTTTAGAACATGTTGAGAATGATGTACTTTTTGAATATGAATATACAAAATTAAATATACTTACATTTTTTAAGTAATGTTACCATGTAATATTTATAAAGTATTGTAATGTGTCAAAAGTGTTGAATTTTAATGTTTATTTGTTTTAAAGCTAAAAAGACAACTTTATACTATAAAAAGTTGTGCTATACATAATTACAATTTTCCAAAAAGATTCCACCTTTAGTTAGCTATCTCAACTAGACTAAAACATCCCAAGAAAACTAAAGACCCAAATTGTAAAATGCCCATAACTGAAAAATAAATATTTATTATTTATTTTAGAAAAAACATTATCTTAAATTTATTGTAAAGTTTATGACCAAGTGGGTCAGGGATGATTGTAATGGAAGAATTATTTATTTTAATAATTAAATAAAGGAGACACATATCATTATGTATTTTAATAATTAAATAAAGGAGACACCTATCATTATTTATTTTAATAATTAAATAAAGGAGACACTTATTGTAATTGAAGAATTTTTTATTTTAATATCTCCTTTAAAATGAAATAAATAGATAATAAATCATTTAGAGTGATATATTGGTTACTAGGTAGGTCATGTCATAATCATAGAAGATGTTCTTATGTATTTGATTAATTTTTTTGTTAACGGATATCAATCTTTATATAACTATAACTACCCATGACAATGCCATATTGGGTACACACTACTTTTCAGATATATGTGGGACAATATTTCTATCCTCATAGAGTAGAGAAGAGTATAAATTCTGAAGAACTTACAATTTGAAACTCAATTTCACTTTTAGTGCATAGAAAAAATGTATCATGCAATTAGACCAATATGTTGTTGTCTTTAATTTATTTTTTTACATATGTAATATCATGTACTTTGTAGTTAGGAAATTATGCTTCCATTAATGCTTATTTTATTCTATTGTATTTAGGAAATTATGCTTCCATTAATGCTTATTTTATTCTATTGTATTTAGGGATTGTGTTACAAGTGAAAGTGAACAAGTTGACTTCTATATATACAGAATCAACTTACTTATGATTACTATATTTAGGGATTGTGTTACAAGTGAAAGTGAACAAGTTGACTTTTATATATAAAAAATCAACTTACTTATGACTTCTATATATAAAGAACCAACGTACTTATGATTACTATTCTTTTCAATACTACCACTCGAGTAATATTGTTTGACATTGTAAGAACAATGGAGAAGGTGTTATAGTACTAGACTTCTCTTTCACTAATATTGTTTGACATTGTAAGAACAATGGAGAAGGTGTTATAGTACTAGACTTCTCTTTCACTTTGAAATGAGAGTAAGTAGGTTTTGCAATTTTGTTGGTAAGAATAAATTGGATGCAAATGTTTCAAAGGATTTCAAGGTAAAGATTGATGATGAATATCATGTCAAAATGTGAGTGTCTTTTTCATGTATCTCTAAATGACACTATCGTGAAGGAGGAAATAGATGTGAAAAATGTATCAATATGATATAATTTTATTTTAGTCTTTTTGTTATTTATTATTTATGGGTATTTAAGTTGTATTTTATTGTTACTCATTTAGTTGTGGATTTAACATTGTTATTAATTATTTTCATTGTGATCATGTTGCAAGACAAGATATTGCATGGTTATTTAAGTTTTATCTCATTGGTGCTCATTTACTTGTGCATTTTCCACTAATCACTTCGAATGTCTATTCTATACAATAGATTATATGACATGGTTATTGGGTTATTTTACATGACTATGGTTTAATGGAAGTAAGATTTTGGATAGTCTACATGTAGCAATAGCCATACAAAGCTAAAAGAAGTCCTATTATAATGTTCTTAACATGCAATTTTAATTTTGGTAAGGGTAAAGTTTAAAAACTCTTTATTTTATTTTTTGGAATTATGGGCCCAAATACTCATTATAATGGTAAATCCACATTATTGGGGGGCTTGTCAAACTTGGACAATAGCTAATAGTTGAAGGTGGAAGAAAAGAAAAGAACAATAAATCTAGGTTTTAACAATAAGGTAGCCTTTGAAAAACTAAGATGAGGAAAAGTGGTCTAGCTAGAATTTAAACAATGAATCCATTAAGATAAAATCAAGTCCATGAATTGAGCGCAATGTGTGAATTCAACAACTAAACACTTAAGCATGCAATCAAGTAACTTTTTTTTTAATATGTTTAAGGATACAAGAAAGCATTATTTTTGAAATCCTTTCATTGTGCTCTCTAGATGCACACATACTTTATACAAAATAGAAAATAACATGAAACATTTGTAACGCACTCTAACCTTTGTCATAGAAAAATATATTCAGAACTTGGTCTAAAACTACAAATCAAGATTGCATTATATCTTAAAAGAACAAGGATGAAAATTAGGAAGCTTAACACACAAAAATGAAAGGAAGAATGAAAGGAAGACAGGGCTCTACACCACTGAGATGTAAATCCACGGTTAATTTTTTCAAGTGCATGCACTTGGTAAAGATTGATTGAATGAATAAAGCAAACCATCTTCAGATAAAAACTGTGCTAAGGTTAATCAAGAATTATGAGAAGCATAAAGTTTCTTTATGAGAAAACCTAGCTATTAACTTGAAAACCATGGGTGAAATATCTAGTAGAGGAAGTTTTACTAGCCTAGAAACAACTATGAGGCTAGGATAGGAACCTAAAATGGTGTGAAAGCCATTTTTTTTATTTACAAAGGTCATTTGATGTTCCAATAAGTGATATCCATCACTTTCATGCTATATACCATACCAACCAAGTGGTATTTGCCAACGTCATACTTTTAAAAAAAGCAATTGCTTTTGTAGAATATAAACAATAAACAACATTAATTGTAAATACATTTTGCAGAGTCTTATGTATAAATTAATATTATGTTTTTAATTAATATCTTTTTTTGGGACTTTAAGTGTGACTTTTTTTTCCTAATTATGCTGACAGGCATATATATGTGATATTTTGGGGATGGACTTCATCGAGCGGATCATCAAGATCCACCCAAACATGCCAAGTGTATGACTGGGATCTATTTCTTCGTCTAATCTTTTAACTAGCCGATAGTTAATAAATTGTTTAAACAATGGTTAGTAGTATCCAACTCGCGATGACCATTAAGCAATTTGGATATGTGGAGTTTGATGTCATGGAACCATTACTGACTTAGCTAGCAATGGTGTGCAAGTTTAACTGCATGGAACATACGTGTCTCAGCTGCTCAAAACGTGGTGCATTGCGTGTAATATTGTGTGACGCATGGATAATGGTAGGAAGTATAGAGATAACTTCCAAAAGCTTGTATAAACTTCTTTCACCTTTGTGTTTCTGTAATTTCTGCTCGCTGCTTCTGTGTTATTTCAATCATCGCCGGCTACTCCGGTTAGTCGGTGCTTCTGTGTTATTTCAATCATCACCGGCTACTCCTGTTAATCGGTATAGTGATCAAAATATGGCTGCCAAGAACAATACAGTTCGTCAACCTGTATCCATTGACGATAAGCTTTGCATGTTCTCCACTACAATGCTCACAGTGTGGAAGAAATCTCTCATGTTCAACTGCGATGATTTCACTATGTTTGATCTAAGCGGGAACCTCATGTTCAGAGTCGACAACTATATTAGTTCCAATTCCATGCACCAAGTGGTTCTCATGGATGCTGCAGGAATGCCTCTTCTCACATTGCAGCAACGAAAGGTATGCAAATACATATATCTCTCTGTGTTTTCAACGTTTCCCTTACGCTTTCTATAACGAACAATAATATCTCTGCAACGGATTACTAAAGAGAATTAAGATTTATTTATTGTATGTTGACTTACAACAGAGATTCGTTCTACACAATGAATGGAAGGGATTCTTGGGAGAATTGCTGAAGTCACAAAAACCATTATTTATGATGAGAAAGTCGGCTTCTCTACATCCCACCAAGACTTTAGCACATGTTTACCTGGGTTTTTTAGATAAACAAAGGAAGTCAAAGTTGCATTGTGATTACATGGATATTGAAGGATGTTATGCCAACCCTTGCTTCACTGTTCACGACAGCTTTGGAGATCTTGTCGTACAGGTCTGTTTCACGTTAATTCATTTCTCCCTGAGTTGGATTTCTTGTATATTCCGACTATTTTTTGAGTTTGGTAGTACAATGTTGTGAAATTATTTTTTATTTCACAGGTGAAGCCAAAGCAAGTGAGATCAGGAGTGATGCTTAGAGGAGAAGTATTCCGTCTGATAGTGCGCACTACGACCTGACTATGATGAAGCAGTTGTTATGGGATTTATTTATTATACTTGATTGGCTTATGCCATTCGACTGATTGGGTGCCGATTCCATGGAGTGCCAGAATGAAAGAGAGAATTAGGGTTCTACTATTGGCCTTGCTACTTTTCTTGGGATCCCTGAATCCACTAAAGGAGAAAAGACATGGAGAAAGAGAACTGCACATGGCGAGTTTGATGGTCTCATACTTCAAAGATAAAGTTAAAAGATATTTGGTGGTCTTCATGAGCTAACACGAATGATTAATTTAGAATGGCAAATCTGGACAAAACAAATACAAAGTTGACAAGGTGATTTTGTTTAAATATTGTAGGATTTTATGTACAAATGAGATTGAATTGTGTGATGTTAATATTGTAGATTAAGTTGCAAAGATGAGCAATGTGGATATGCGATGCAAATGACTAGTTTATAATTTGATTTGATCATCAAGCCGCGGGATTTTATTAAATACATTTTGGTTTCTTCTTGTGTCATTTAATATTATGTCCTTTTAATGTGGATATAATGTGTTGAATGTATTCATACTCTATGAGCATCAAGCGCCTCCGTTCATATATTTTATAAATAAAACAACCCAATACAATGTCACCTATAGGGAATTGAAAGAACCCATGTTTGGCAAATCTCATAACTACTAAATGATAAATAACAGAGGTAATCTACAACCGAGGAAAATGTTGTTGATTTTAATTGTGCATATGTGTTTGAAGAGATATTTTAACAAATAAAACATATGGAATGGTGCGCAATCTGTAGCTATCTTCATTTAAGAGTCATAGGCTCTATTACCATAGCAGTACTATGACTTGTTGATTGTTTTCAATCCTCCCTATCGATCAATTACAACTGGACCGTATGGTTGACAATGCAAGCCATAACTTAATGTTCACTGTTGTTTTGATTAATGGGCCAACCCTGGATTTCAATTACAAGTGGACTGCACAATTGACAACGCAACCAAGAACTCAATGTTCAATGCTGTTTTGATTAACCAGACAACCCTGGCGCTAATGAAGTAGCGTGTCTATATTGCATATGCCATGAATTCAAAAAAGAACATTGAAAAAAATTGCGCACTTTGTAACATTAGAATAGAATGGCTTGTGACTTGAATGCATTAATATTATGGTTCAAATGTGTAATACTTTGATTTTAAAAAGCCTAATGATTTTACATTGGCTTGAATGGAGTATAATCCCTAGCCCTTTACAATGTATTAATATTATGCATTGAAGAAAGTTATTTGAGTTAAGAGAAAAAATAATGTTTTTCCTATTATAATGTTCATGGAATATAATCCTTAATATTATGCATGGGAGGTAGTGCCTTTATTTTCAAAGAAAATGTTTTTTTCATTGGTTTTATAATGTCCATACCAAACTGGAAACAGGTTAGTTATATTTTAAAAAAAATACATTACTAAAACTTCATCAAGTACATTATATTAATATATTAATAATAAGTAGGTTATTATTTTACCCCTTTTAATATATATAAGCTTTATAATAAACATGATTTCTATATACTATATTTATATAACGTTTATAAAAATTAGGTTATAAAATGTGGGAAAGTTACCACAAAGTTAAAACATGTATATTAAAATATTATTATTGTTTATTTAGTTTTAACTTATTATTTAAAAATTAATAATTTAGTATATTAAATATACATAAATATTATATAAAAAAGAAAATGTAATAAATTAAGTGATTATAACAATATATAATTATTTCTTGGTTTTCAATACATTTGTGAGGTACATATTTAATAATCCTATGATGTAATTTTGGACTCAAAATTCACAACCTCTCATAAATGGTGGTCTAAATTTATTTGGAAATGGAATCTTTTCTTAAAGTTTAAATGTTTTCTATGACATGGTCGTTCAAGGAAGCCTACTTAGTTTTATATGTCTAGAAGATTCCTTTAGAGCCTAAGGTTTATGTTTCCTCCACTAACCATGTCTAAAGCCACAAGATCCAAACACATAACACTATAGATACCACTCCAAAATCTTGCATGGTGCTTTGAGGGAATGTTCATGGATTTGAATGCCATGACAATTTCATTAGGGACAAAGGAATGGTCCTATTTCCTGGAATATCATTCCCAAGGACTTTAGACACCTACATACTACTCGAAACAACTTATTGTCACCAACACCCTAAATTATAGGCTAATAAGGCACTCAGGCAGGCATGTGTGGTTGGTGGAATCCACCTCCTTAGGCTTAGATGGCTATAATATTCCTATAGGGATTCAGGATAAAGTGTCCTTTATTGACCATGTCAAAGGATGCAAGGAAAAAAACTAGATACATAGTGCCATGGATAGTCCTACAAGGTTATGCATCATTTTGTGAGACATTGTTCATGGCTCTAAATTCCATAAGAATCAATTTGGGGCCAAACACAATATTATTCCCTATAATATCATTCCTAATCCCTTGACACAAGTAGATTTTAATCAAAATCATCTAATTATACTAGCATCCTCAATCATAAGCCAATGTTATAAGCTTCATTTAGGTGTCTTTTATTGACCATGTTGAGAGTAAATAATCAAATTATAAATTTGAAAAAAAATCATAAATTATTAATTTGAAAAACATATAATGTTGTGTGGAAATATAGTTATATATTGTGACACTCGTGAAAGGTTATGTCGCATTTCAACAATACCCAAGATATGACACATTAATAATATGAGATTCAATGATGTTTAGAAAAACACATTCATAATGCGACTTTTGATGTCCATCGTTGTAACATTCATCAAGGATGTCATATTCCGATGTTTATTATGGTCATTATGTTATTTATTAACGGTTATATTGCATTGTGACATTCATCCATGGTAAATTCCTTAATGGCTTTGTCGCATTGCAACATTCATTGACGCTTACGCTGGATTGAAACATTCCACCTTTATACATTCCTTAATGGTTTTGTCGCATTGCGACATTCATCAAAAGTTATGTTGGATTTCGATGTTCATAAAGGAATATATTGGATTACGCATTTATCAATATTTATGTTGGATTGCGACAATCCTCAATAGTGCATTCCTTAATGGTTTTGTTGCACTGGGACATTCATCGCAACAATAGAAACATTTATT
>LPNX010349198.1:0-34430 GCA_001517045.1 Pseudotsuga menziesii
TTGCAGAATGATGGTCCTGTCATGCACTAGCTCCCTGATGTAGTGCATGTGAATCTCTACATGTTTGGTCCTCTGCCTGGTAACTGGATCCATGGATATCTTGATAACACTCTGGTTGTCACAAAAGAGGATAGTGGACAAAGTACTACCAAGATCAAACTCTGAAAGAATTCCTTGCAACCAAACTGCTTGGATGCAAGCATTCACCGCTCCTTGATACTCGGCCTCTGCTGAAGATAGTGCTATGGTAGCCTGCTTTTTGCATGACCAGCAAATAGGGCCACCACCAAACATGAATACATATCCGAAAGTTGACTTCCGATCAATAGAATCACCCGCCCAATCGGAATCTGTGTATCCAACCAGCTCTAGCTCGGAGTTTGCAGCATAGTGAATGCCGTAGGTCCTGGTTCCCTGAATGTAATGGAGGATCCTCTTGGCTGCCTTCCAATGAAGATCATGAGGCTGCTGCATGTATCTTGATACATCATTCACGGCATAACAAATATCAGGCCTAGAATGTGTCAAGTACAACAAGCTACCAATCAGTTGTTGATAGATAGTGCAGTCCATGGGAGGTGTGTTTTTTCCTTCTTTAAGGTTGATCCCTGAAAGAAAAGGGAATGGTGCAGGCCTACATTCAGCCATGTTAAACTTGAATAACAGGTCTGAAATGTATTTGGACTGAGTGACCATAATCCCATCAGAATTTTGCTCGATTTCGAGCCCCAAAAATTGTTTTAGAAGCCCCAAATCACTCATTTCAAAGGCATTGTGGAGAGCAGTTTTGATGGTTGAAATGGAGGCAATTGTGCTACCTGTGATCAGTAAGTCATCAACATATAAAACAATGATAATTAGATGACCATCATGCTACTGTAAATACACATTTGGATATGATCTACATCTCTGAAAGTTTTGTGAGAGAAGGAAGGCATCCATCTTGGAATACCACTCTCTTGGGGCTGTTTTAACCCGTATAGTGACTTCTTTAGCTTGCAAACCAAAGATGGATCAGTGATTTAGCCCTTAGGATGCTTCATGTATATCTCCTCATGAATATCTCCATGCAGAAATATTAACATCCATGTGATGCACCTCCCAGTGCTTGGATGCGGAAATAGCCAAAACAAGGCGGATGGAGTCCATTTTTGCAACCGGTGCAAAGGTCTCATGGCAGTCCACTCCGTGGACCTGAGAGAAACCTTTTGGTACCAGACTTGCCTTGTATTTGCAGGTGCTTCCATCAGAAGCAACCTTTGTCCGAAACACCCACTTGCATTGAACCAATTTCCTTCCCGGAGGAAGAGGAACTAGCTCCCAAGTAGTGTTTTTCTGAAGAGAATTCATCTGTTCATCCATGGCAACTTGCCATCTCGGATCATTCCGAGCATGGTAGTAGAATTTTGGATATGAACTAATCATCAAATAGCAAGTTTTGGACAGCAAATTATCAGAACAAGAGAGCGCAATACCTGCTCTTTGGAAATCAGACCGGGTTCTCCTTGGATCATCCGGATTTCCAATGTTGTCTCCTGCGGAGGAGAGTGTCTTTTGGGCCCATGTAGGAAGATGGTTTTGCACTTCAGGTTCTGATTCAGTATCTGATGATTGCTGCACAGTAATATCAGAAATCAGAGGATCCCAATTAGGGTCATCACCCCCAATTTCATCATCCAAATATTCAGTGGAATAGGAAGGAAATTCAGCAGTTTTCTCCTTCACTAGTTCCACCTCCTGAAGAGGCTCATCGAACTTGACACTTCTCTCAATGATGATCTGTTTGGTATTGATATCCAGCAGCTTGAATCCTTTAGATTCATCAGGATACCCAATAAACAGACATTCTATGCTTTGCGGTTGCAAAGCCCTTCTTTTATCAAGCGGAATCCGGGCCCATGCAGTGGACCCAAACACCCGTAGGTTCGACACATCTGGCTTGTGTCCGAAGTATGCTTCGAAAGGAGTCTTTCCTTTCACTGATGAATGTGGCACCCTATTCTAAATGTATGCTACAGCATGCATGGCTTCAGCCCACAAATTTGCAGCAAGCTTCTTTGACTCCAACATATAGGTGGTCATCTCTTTGCGAGACTGGTTCTTCCTTTCTACTACTCCGTTCTGCTGGGGAGTGTAGGGAATTGAATGTTGGACCTGAATACCACTTTGGGAGCAAATGTACAGCAACTCATTACTGACATACTCTCCTCCATTATCAGATCTCAAGATCTTGATCTTAAGCCTAGAGGCATTTTCGATCAAGGCCTTCAATTCAGAAATTTTTTCACATACCTCTGATTTCTTTTTGAGAAAGAAAACCCATGTATACCTTGAAAAATCATCAATAAAGGTAAGGAGGTACCTTGATCCATTCATGGATGTTACAGGCATTGGACCACTGATATTAGAATGTATCACCCCCAATATGCTTGTAGCTCGGTTTGCCTTCCCCCGATCGAACTTGTGCTCATGGTGTTTTCCAATCACACAACCCTTAGAGACTTCCGTGGTTGCCTTGATAACCGGGAGGCCTTCAACCATGGAGTTTTTCTGTAATTGCTGCAAATATTTGAAATTAAGATGGCAAAACCTTTCATGCCACAACCTACTAACCTCATTTCCATGAGTTAGCAGAGCGGTGGGCTTTGCATCCGCAACAAAGTGAGAGAACTCATAGGCTTTTGCATGATGATTTGCAAGGCCTTTTGCAATGAGTTTCTTAGATGCAATTTCTGTTATCTCAACATCATTTGGGTTGAAAGAGACTTTCTTAGGCATTCTTGTATGTGTCATCTGATAGACACTAAGGAGATTTGCTGCTAGAGATGGTACATACAAAACATTAAAAAAGAAACGATTTTCTAGATCTACAGTACCTTGTCCTTCAGAAATGATGGTGGAGTCATCTCCCATGTGGATGGGGATGGATTTTCCGGTCTCCAAGGATGAAAAAGAGTCTTTTTCAGCCATCATGTGATTTGAAGCTCCACTGTCAATCAGCAGTGATTTGGACTTTGAAGTGCTTGCCATGAGGGCATGACCTTTCTCATGCTGTGGTTCCCGATCTTGGTGATCTCTCCTCCGAAAGCTCTCCAGAATATTGATGTGATTCCTCTCAAGGAGAGAGGTTGCTTCATCAAGATTTTTTTTCATGCAGGCATGTTCAGGGTGAAAACCCTTCCTGCAGTAATAACACCTGACTTTTTCTTTCCCATTGTGCCCTTTTCCTTTGTTCTTCCTTGAGCCGGAAGATTCATCATGCTGTTGATTTTCAACTCTAGGCTTGGGAGCATCAAATTTAGTTTTCTGATTTTTCTGCTGCTTTCCTTTACCTTTCACATCTTTGGGCCCCGAGACATGGAGGGCTTGATCACAGGAAGATCAGATGATCCCCATCTGGACAAGCTTGTTATGTTCATTAGTTAGGGACTCAATGAAGGCATTGAGTGTAGGCATCTTCCATCCGGGGGTTGTGAGCTTCCCCGTACGGAATGTAGAAACAAAAACTGAATAATCAGCCCCAAGTTTGGAGAGGATGGCTAGGATGAGCTGATCATCCTCCTTTTCCACTTTGCATTGCTTCAAGAGAAAAACAACATGCTTGAACTTTGTAAAGAAATCATTCAAAGTCTCGAAATTGGAAGGTTGGAGAGACATGATTTCATTTTCGAGTTGGTAAACTCTCAAGTCATCATGCTTTCCATATAGAGATTCCAATTTGTCCCATATTTCTTTCGGTGTCTTTAGATCCGTAAGATGGAAGAGTAGGTCTTCTGAAATAGAGAGGCACAAGAAATTGAAGGCTTCATCCTTCTTGTTCAAGAATCTTGATTTTTCTATGGCGGATCCAGGCTCAACTTCAGTGTCCATGGCGACTCTATGGAGTCCTTTGGAGCGCAACTGAAGCTCCATTTTATTTTTCCATGTGTGGAAATTGTATGGAGTCAAGAGAGGTACCGAGGAGGCCATCTGGATATGCTATAGCGAATGCTTCACCTGTAGAAACTTGAAAATCAAAACAGAAAGGGAAAAATAAGGTCAGACAGCCTACACATTCTAGGCTTTCATCACACCTAGCATAATCAATCAAGCAAGCTTGATCAATAAGTTCTTTACTTGGGATATTGAGTGGTAAGCCTTGGCTTCTGGTGCAGTGCTGGAATTTTGAGCTATTGCTCACTTTCCATGGAGAAATCTGTCAAAAATCTTGTTTTTGAGAGATTGATCTTCGTCCCGCCGTATGCTCTGATACCATATTAATTCTTGCTCATGATCTAGGAACTAGGAATCAAAATCATCAAAGAATAATTAACAAATACTCATGAATTGGAAATAATCGGAACTAGAATTGGTTTCCTCTCTGTACATTTAATAAACAATGAAGGGTTACAATACCAATGCTAAGCAATAGCTTAACTCCATGAAGAATTTGAATACCTAAGGAGACAATTTGAATTCAGTGAGTGAGTTTGTCTTAACTGACTCTTAGCCATTCAATCACACTCAGTTAACCACATGACCAAAACCCTAATTGACTCACCAAACCCTAACTGAAGTCGGAGTGCAATAAATGACTGAATCTCAACTAAAGGAGATCAGACACATGTCATAGCAAGCCAACCATCAAGTTCTAGTGCTCCATGACTTCAATGAACCCCGATGAGGTTAACTGAAGCAGAACTGACCATCAGAAGTTGGTGGAGGCGCCTTAACTGACTGTAACTGACTGGTTGAACTGATTGTAACCACCAGTTAGCAATTAGGTGCATTAATGTCACACAGATCACCCTCGAAGTGCTCCAGTTAGCCTCCTTGACTATAGGAGAAGGCTAAGTTAGCCTCCTTGACTGTAGGTAGGCGTGGGTGTGACTGGGTGATGGAAATTAATGCTCCACTGATGTCAATTAATGTTAATTATACTTAGGATAGTGGTTTAACTAGGCCAATTTGACCAAAAGAGTGTGTATGATGGTAAATGTCTCCAACAATTTTTTGTTTATATATATATCTTTAGAATCTAAGTACAAGACATATCACACATTTGAAAAGAAAATACCTTATGACAAATGTAAACACACCTAAAAAAAATTTGAACCGAACGTAACAGATCTGAATGCAACACCTAAGCTTGCCGAAGAGATAACACGCTTTCATAAGAGTAAATGGCAGGAAAGTAAACTACCTAAATTTTCAAGACACACGTACATGAAATTAAACTATGGAAAAGTAAATTATCTACGTTTGCAGAAGAAAAAGTACATTTAACTATGGGAAAGTAAACTTCCTATGTTTGCAAAAAGTACACTTAAGAGAAGTAAATCAAATTTTGTGTGAAGTAAGCACACTTGTGCGAAAAAAGAACAACAAGGCTTTGGGGCGACCCACTAAACTGGATGCGTCAGGTTGTCACACTATGGAAATTCCGTAGTGAATTCGTCTCTGCGTCTTATCGTTTCCCCTCCCCCTTGATGTGTAATGTAAAGGCAACCTATCTACCCTTATCTGCCTAGACTCCAATTTCTTTAGCACCTCCTCAGCAATGGCGCCAAAATGTTGGGTAAAATATGCACTATCTTATTCAACACTTAATTGTCAACCTGGGAAGGGAGCTTGTGAGATGCAAAAACTATATGTGCAGGATTGAAGGCTTGAACTAACCTAAGCTAATTAAATATGCAAACGCGCTAACATACAACTATGATTTTAATCTACATGCATGACTTTCATAATTCAAATGCAAGAATTTAATCTATCTATGAAAACAAGAAATTAACTAAGAACTTGGAAAGTAACTATAATTTCAAATCAAATCTAATGTTATATTAATCTATTCTATAAAGGCAGGAAACTGATTAATAACTGATATTCAAACTATTATAATGCTATGCTAATCTATTCTATGGAAGGAAATTAAGGATACTAATCTAAAAAGCAGTCGCTTGGTCCGAAAGAGATTCAACTAATGAAAGCAAAACAAACTAATTGCAACAAATTATCTAATCTAGATTATAAATTGGAGACTATTCCATGTATGCAAAAGTAAATGCCTATCTAAGAATGCAAGTGCAACTGAGTTAGGGAAATCAATGAATTATTTAATTAGAAATCCGTAGAAAGCAAGAGCAAGTAACTGCAGATTCGTAGAAGGCAAAGAAAATATTATTCTAAAAACGAAGCGTAAATAAATGCGTTGCAAAACAATAAACTAATCAAAGAAAACTAAACTTGGAGCTTTATAATCAAATCTAAAACTAAGTACAAAACAATAACTGGAAATATATTCAATTTGTAAGCAAACCTACAATAGAAAAACAAAATACTTCTACTCTACCTCTTCAGTAAACTATACCATAAACTAAAGAATCTTAACCAATCATAAAACGATCATGCAACTAATTTACAATTTGAAAAGTAAACTTACACTAAACTAGGTTATGTAAACTTTTATCATCAAACTTTAAAATACTGAAAACCAATGCATCTAATACGAAGGAAAAAATGGAAACAATCTAAAACAAAGATATAATTACAAAACATTACAATGATATTTGAAGAAAGAAATCAGAAACCACAATAAAACAAAACACAATACATAGGGTGAAAGGAGAAAAATAGGAATAAAACTTTAATAAATGCTTTAAACAATCAAACCTATGATCCTAAAGACAAACATAACCATTACTTAACTACCACAGTTGAAACATAATGAGAAAACTAAAGAAATAGGCTTAAAATAGATTGACAATGCTAAAGGATGAATGAAAGGATGCATAACAGACTGGAACACAGGTCTAGATGACAGGCCGAACAGGCTGTCTAAAAGACAGGGCTGAATGAAAGTCTAAATAGACGGTCTGAATAACAGTCTGGCTGACAGAAAATGATATAAACTAAGAAAACAAGCAGATTAAATGATCTTGACGCCAGCTGGTTTATGCATATTAACCTATGGTGCAAGCAAAGCAGTGAATAAGCTGTTTAAAGTTGAAATAACAAAAATCAACTACACGTATTCATATCTAAGGAAAGAAACTATTTTTATTGCATAATAAAATAGAGCTGAAAAGTAAATGAAACTAATCTACAACTATGGTAACATTATCAGAACTAAATATGATTATAAACTAATCTTGAAACAATGAAATAATTAAATTCTATCTAATTGCAATGGGAAAAGCTAAAATGAAAACTAACAAAAACTAAGTATGACCGGTCGTTCTAAATTCTGAAAATGTAGGTTGTATTAATAGCAAGAAATATTATATAGGAAACAATCACCATCTACACGAAAACCAAGTTAAATACTGAAAGTGAAGACTACTTATTTGCAGAAAAGAAATAGCAAAATATACACAATGAAAAAACCTTTGGTTGCTGAGGGGCCCTTCTTAGCAATCAGGGGTTGTGTCTAACTTAGATCAGTCACCAACAGAGCAAGAAATTACTTATCAACAGCTGAAACACAGACTTTTTATTAAACTGAAGCAAAGTTTTACAAAGAGTTTTTCTCTCCCTCTCTTCAAAACGAAAGAGGTATTTATAAGATGATTACAATGGATATTAGGTCGACCACCTCTTGCTAAAAATAGAGGTTCTTTACTGCTGTAACAACTACCCACGAATTCAGAAAATGGCTAATCACAATTTCTTGAAAAGTTGGTTTCATAGAACCACGATTTTCTCCCAAATGGCTTTGTATTTTGCAAAAATTCCTCACAATGATTGAAATGGGCCTATTTTGCACAAAACCCATGTGTCAGAATTTTCAATTTCACTTCTGTTTGCCCAAAAATATAGCTCGAAAATCAACTTTCTGTTAAAAACATGTGGTCTACATGGGCGTCTGGATGAACGTCCGGATGACCTGTAACTAAGATTTGTTCACAAATCCGGATTCTGAGTGGATTTTTTGCTAGTTTGTGGGTCACATTGATGGTTGGATTCTAGATTCAGATCGTGGTCGGATTCTATTGTTGCATCACACGATTCTCTACCCTTTTCACTCTTATGTTGCGTGCCCTTCATTTCTTATGATGCATGCGTTAATCTCCATATTTGCATGCTTTGTTCATGGCCTACATAAAACAAAAACATGCGTTATTTATATCAAAACAATACAATGACAATATTTTATAAGTGGCATGTTAAATTATATAAAAACAATATTTAAATCAATGTTTTTATATGCTATATAAGTGGTCATGTGATTTTTATTCCTTTTATGAATTAAAGCTCTTTTATTTTCTAAATAATCATTTTTTAAGCATTTGAAATTTAAAACTAAGTATTACTTATAATAAAAATTCCTTTTTAAATTCCTTTTAAGCATCACTTTTAATAATTGTTTATTTTGTTCTAAAAATAATGCAAAGAAATCTTAGCATTAACTCATGGCTTTATTTTGCATATGCAGGAGCAACAAGACTTGCATGAATCAGAAGATAACGAGTAAACCAAACTAAGAACTTAATAAAAGAAAACATGTCATCAAACTTAGTGCAGAACTTAGGACCGAAAGAAGGGGCTGAATGGAGTGTAGAACGTCTATTATTTGCAAAATACTACGTTTAATACATAAAAATAACATATTTGTCTTATTTTACATTTATGAGATTTTAATTAATAAAATAGAGTAAAAGACACCCGTATTGAACATAGATGTATTAAATTACAATAAATAGGTCAGAAATTGATGTAAATAAAACCATTATAAAAGACAATTTCGAGGCCCAACACTTGACACAAAATAGGAACTATGCTCACAGACATGCAGTTCTAAGCCAACATGATGTCCAGAGGTTGGTGGGTTTCCCTCTTACATAAGAAGCTAGCGACTAAACTCTAGTATGATGTCCAGAGGATGGAGCCATGCCCCCCATTTTACCTATGATGGGAAGAAGCTAACTAGAAGGGGAAGGAACCACAACAACATGCGGGACATTCAGGGAAGTCTGATGACTAGGAGTCATAAGATGATCGGGTTTAAAGAAGGAAAGTTGATCAACGGTCACAATCTTCCCATCATGGGGAAAATACATCACTCGAAAGAGTGTGGACAGTACAACTTTCATGGCGTAAACATAATTTCATCCAAGGAGCAGATTGAAATATAAGGGACCTTGGACTACCATAACATCGATACAGACAATTTTTCCTTCCAGAGTGATAGGAAACTAAGGAAGGATCCCTAAAGGCGCTGTAGGTCTTCGATTAAAAGCCAGTATCTGATCAGTGGCTAGCACAAGTGGAGGAGAACCTATGGCTTACCAAGTAGTAGAGGATATAATACTATCAGAATCCCCTTCGTCAACAATAGTGCGGAGTATACTCTTAGCAGTAACTCTCACAGATATCTGGAAAGCAGCACTCAAATGAAGACAAGATTCTGCTAGGTTACTCAAGTCAAAGGACATAACCTCACTACTTGGAGAGGGTTCTATCGAAAGAGACAAAACTTCCTCTTGCAGAGAACAATCAAAACTAACTACGAAAATTTCAGCTGGTTGAAGTTCACTTTCAACTGAAAGAGAGGGAGAAGATGAAGACTGTGTCGAAGAGACTACTTCAATATTAACACTCTCTGAAGAAGGAGTGGGATCGGGTGGAGATGAAATCGAATCAACCACTTTAACTTCACTCTCCAAGGGGAGAGTGGGATCAATCGCTTTGAATTCACTCTTACATGGAAGAGTGGGATCAACCAAGGATGGACTTGAATCGACCACTTGATCAACCAGTGAGCCTCTCTATTTATCACACACACTCACTCATTGGGGTGCATGAGTGAGAGAGAGAAGTTGCTGGGATAAGAGAGAGAGACTGCTGCTGTCGGGAGATCATCTTTATGTTTTCCAGTTTTACTTTTGGTGCTGATTCTATCTCTGAGGAAGTTGTGGGGTTTTCTTCTTTATAATTTCCCCGAGGAAAATTCTTGGTGTCTCTTATCTCTTGTGTTTATTGATGTGCATGTTATTCTCTCAGTTAAAGATCCTAAGATCATAATGCTAGCTTGAATGATAAAAATCTAACCTGGTATCAGAGCTAACCTGAGAAGAAGACATTGTGCAGCTACAGAAGCTAGGGCTTCTTACTTTTTGGGTCTCTCTCCACAATCCATCAGCAAAAGTATGCTAGGCCGACTCTCCATTAAAGGGTGCATCTTTCTGTCGAAGCAGAATTCAATTCCGAGCATTTTCAGTTTTCGGTGCAGGAAATTAGGGCTTCATATGCATGTAATCAACATTATTCAAAGAACTTTTTTATCCATGGGCTTAATTGAATTGTTTCATTATACATGCTTTCCTTTATTAGTATATCACAAAATTTAAAATAAAATTAAAGGAAAGACTTTATATTGAAAGTTTCTTTATTATTTTCTTAAAACAATTTAAATAAAAGAGAAACCTAGGGACGTGGAAAGTTCACCTTTATTAATTAGTATGTTTAAGGTATGGTTTCATGTAATGAGATCTTACATTAAAACAATTAAATATTTTGGAGTGTTAACAATTCAATATGGTTAAAAATATATATAGGAATGTTATGGCGATTTTCTTGCTAGAATTTTCAAGTAAAACAAACGTTAACATGACATGTTCCTTCCATTATTTGTAAAGAAGGAAGATTGCATAGTAACGATTATACACACGTTAAGATTTCATAAATGCCTAAAGTACCATGCTCGGTTGAAGTTGAACAAATATTGGCAAGAATCATTGCTTGGGATTTTTAAAAGGATAACTTAATTTACTGTAGAATCACGAAGTGTAATTAATAAAGAGATATGTGCTCACTTATTTTTGCTGTTGGTAAATAGAAATGTAATCATGTGTCACCGGTCATGAAGGAGTATGTTGCTCTTCTGCCATGATAGCAGGGATACCAGATTGCATTTTAAAAGGAACTATTTTGGTTGAGAGCGTTATGATATTCTATATTTTCCACCATTGGTTATATCTAAAGATGCGAATCTGCGGTGAATTATTGGAATCGAAAGGGAGAAGTTTTATCATTCTATTTGTTATGATAATTTTATGAAATTTTTGATATTGGTTATCCTTCCTTAACATATCATTATCACTATTTGATATATATGTATATATATTTGAATGTACAGGTTTTTATGAAGGACAGACGCTGGTTGAACAAGAGACGTTAAGATATGAGGGACCTACACACTGGAAATAAAGAGGCCACACCAAACTCCGAGCATACCAGGGATTTCCTGAAGAAATAGTTTATTACATGAAGAAATATAAGATTGTCAAATTCCCGTCATTATTCAGGAGAGGATTTTTTACAGCGAACTGCAGGAAAACTAGGATGAAATAAAAAAATCCAAAACATGGTTTTTTTCCAAAAGATACCCATTTATTAGACTCCTGAGGAATTTACTGAAAAAAGTGAAGAATTTGGGAGATTTTCAGGGTTATTTGAACACGTTTTTTCAAGTTGCGGCCAACAAGGAGAGTCAGTTCATCTCTTAACTCTTTGTTTGTTTGTATCTGCCTATTTAAACTAGAGCAGAGATTGCTAGTATTGGGGGGTCTCCAGAAATTGGAAGATGAATTGTTTTCTCTTCTGAAATCATTATTTTTCTGTAAACGTTGCTTTGGGAAGAATGGAGGAGATGTTTCCAGATGGGGGAAAACGCTCTGCAGAATGGAAGGAATTTTGGTCTCTCTATTCTGTATTTTTCTTTGTAACATTTTATTGAACAAAGAAAGGAAGATGCGTGATCGCCTTCAGTTAGTTTTATCATGACCATTGAATATATTTTGTAATTATTTATGAAGTTGTAATCAAAGGTTTGAGATTACTTAGTGATCATTTTCATGCAGTTAATTGTATTCAGTTGTGTTTTTTTTTTATAATTTGCACTTTGATTATGAATTAAACTTGATCATCTTGACCCAGTTTTGTGTTTAGATTTTCTTGTTTTATTGTGTGAAATGAACATATTTCTGATTGTATAAACAATTTATTTAGAGGTGAATAATAAGTGTTTTTTCTATTATTTATCTTTAAAGGAATTGACGTTCTTATTCAAAATGACTACTTATTTAACTTTGTTTAAGTAAGACAGTTATAAAACATTCTCTTTTATACATCATAAATTTGAACATTCAGTTATGCTCTTGCGCGCATGATAGATTAGGTCTAGAGTTAGTTTTTTAAATTAGGTTTTAGTTTATTTCATAGTGAATGATACAATTTAGTTGGTCTTAAAACCTGTGTATTTTAATAACTGTTAAATTTGTATGTTTTTCAACTATTCAACTATTCATCTTAGATTAGTCGTGTTACTTAGATTACATCTTTGAGATATTTGTTTCATTTTAATAATTCCTATCACTAAATTGTGAGACTCTTTTTTGAGAGCAAACTCATAAGGCAGCAGGGCCTTTGTTCTCGTGAGATTTAGTCATCCCAAACACACTGAGGGCTGTTTTAAGCGCTTTGTGTGGACTATTTCTCCCTGTTGGCCCAGGTCAGAAAATACAACCAACAAATGGTGCTAGAAGGAGGTCCATGAGGTAAAACAAGTGGTTTTATTTTTAATTATTTTTAATAACCATTTATCCTCTTTCTCTTTGATTTTTCATCATTTATATTTTTTTTATTCTTCTTCGTCATAGACATGTGTTTAAAGGATGGTTAGACGACAAGCTAACCATTTGAAGAGTGAATTAATATTGATTGTTTATCATTCATGGCTCATGCCCAAATTCCTGTTTGGGAATCAGTTTTTAGTTTTCATTGATTGATATTCCCAATGAGACAGTTCACCTCTTGTCGAAACTTGAATTTGATGGTGAAGGCGATATATTTGCAAGGAAACACCTCAAGAATTTTTTGTCTAAATGTAATAAACATAATATTATTGATCTTAGTGCTACTTGTAGGTTATTTTCTCTTACTCTCAAAGGACAAATCAAATGCTGGTTGGAAACATTTCCACCTAATTTTTTTTTTACATGGTTTCAATTTGCACATGAATTTTTAGATACTTTTAAGGATTATGATTCTAATAAACTATGTAGTGAATGTTAAATTTTCATATGATAAGCTAGATCATTAGTATTTCATTTCAATTTTATAACAAAAGCATATAAATAGGATCACTGAAAGAAAGACAAGCACAACCATACAAAAGGAACACAAAGATTTATCCTGGGAAAACCCTAAAGGGAAAAGCCTAGCAAAAGCTTCCTCAATATAGATGCCCCAAAAGATAAAAGGCAAAACCAAAAAGGAGATCAAAGCCCGATCCTCCTACTTCTCCAGCTACTCCTCTCTCCTCCACTAATGCGCTACACAAGTGAGAGTGTGTGTTCCAAATGAGGAGCGTCACACCTCTATTTATATTCATCCATTCACTTTAATTATTAATTCCGACATGTAGGCTCGAGTTACACATGTAGGCTCAAGTAACCACATTGGGGTGCTAATGACCCACCTTTACATTTAGAGGATACTACCTCATGACTCTTATTAGTTCTTCCGATTAGAAGCATCGGAGCATAAAGTAATACAATTGGTTCTCCCGGTAGGACCATCGGGGACCACAAAAGATACATATAGAATATTATTCGAAGTTACAATATTTCAACACTCCCCCTTAACAAGAAGGGTATTGTACAAAAACAACAACAACAACAACAGTAATAGGAGAGAAGTAGAGGACATCATCGACATCATCAGGGTAACACATATATAAATCATTGGAATCTTTTCAACATCATATAGTCTTCGTCTTCAATCTTCAATGACAACAACTCTTTCATTAGCATCAACATCTTCAAGACTTTGACTTTTCGATCGTCAACAACATCTTCAGCACTTTGACCTTTCGATCAGCAACATCTTCAGCACTTTGACCTTTCGATCAACAACAGCATCTTCAACATTTTGACCTTTCGATTAGCAACAACATCTTCAGCACTTTCGATCAGCAGCAACAACATCTTCAGCACTTTGATCTTTCGATCAGCAGCATCATCATCGTACTCTGATCTTTCGATTTGAAACATCATCATCAAAACATCATCATACTCTGATCTTTTGATCAGAAATATCATCATCAAAACATCATCATACTCTGATCTTTCGATCAGAAAAATCATCATCAAAACATCATCATACTCTGATCTTTCAATCAGAAACATCATCATACTCTAATCTTTCAATCAGTATGTTATCATCATCATACTCTGATCTTTCGATCAGTACGTCATCATCATCGTCATCGTCATCATACTCTGATCTTTCGATCAGTACATCATCATCATCGTCATCATCATCATACTTTGATTTTTCGATCAGTACGTCATTATCATCAAATTCTGATCCTTCGATCAGTACGTCATCATCATACTCTGATCTTTCAATTAGTATGGCATAATCATCAACAACAACCTGTAATCCACAGCTCAAAGACAAGAAATTCTTTGGATCACTTTTGGACTTAAAGTCCAGGGATGATGCAATCGCCCCACATTCTCAACAATCGAAGTCACCGGATTGATTACGGGAGAATCAGTCCCTATCACTTTAGGACTAAGTCCAAGGATGATGCAATCCTACCACATTCTCGAGGACCGAAGTCACCGCATTGATTATGGGAGAATTATTCCCTATCACTTTAGGACTATGTCTAAGGATGATGCAATCCTACCACATTCTCGAGGACCGAAGTCACCGGATTGATTACGGGAGAATCAGTCCCTATCACTTTAGGACTATGTCCAAGGATGATGCAATCCTACCACATTCTCGAGGACTGAAGTCACCAGATTGATTACGGGAGAATCAGTCCCTATCACTTTAGGACTAAGTCCAAGGATGATGCAATCCTACCACATTGTCGAGGACCGAGTTCACCGAAACTATTATGGACAGATGTCTCGGGATGATACAATCCCTCTTCATTCTCAAGGACTGAGATCACTGAATCACTTTAGGGAAAGTTCCCAGGGATGATACAATCCCACTGCAACATCACTACTCCCCCTTTCGAGGAAGGTATTTCCGAACAACACCAAGCTTGTCTCGGAAGTGTTTGAACTTTACTCAAGACAGAGGCTTCGTCAGCACATCATCATCTAAGCCATCATCATCTACATCTTTAGTATGTGAATACTGAACTATCACCATCTGTATCTCCAGTATGTGAATATTGAAGGCATCATCATCTATATCTTCAGTATAGAAATACTGAAAGCACCATCACCTCTATATTGAATCACCATCATCTACATCTACAGTATGTAAATACTGAAACATCATCATCTGCATCTTATCTCATATGTAGAAATACCGGATTTCTATGTGTTATGATGAAACATAGGGTTCTCTGTCATCACAACTCTGGTTATCACATAGAATCATTGTAGTATCCATCTTCAGGTCAAAGAGACCTGATATAAGCTTTTGAAGCCATATGGCTTAACAACTTAGTAGAGCAATCTGCTATGTATTCTGCTTCAGCTGTGCTAATAGAAACACTGGACTGTTTCCTGCTAAACCATGAACTCATAGAAGACCCCAAACAAAAGAATCTACCTAATGTGCTTTTCCTATTTGAGATACTTCTAGCCCAATCTGCATCTGTATAGTCATACAATCTATAGTCATGGTTTCCATCATAATATAGACCAAAGTCTATAGTCCCTTTTAGATATCTCATCACATGTTTTGTGGCTATCAAGTGAACCCATCTAGGTTGAACTAGATATTGAATCAAGGTGTTCACAGCAAAACAAATGTCTGGTCTGGTTTTTTTTAAGCACATCAATGACCCAATAATATGTCTGTATTGAGTCACATCCACTAACTCTGATGAGTCATCGGCTAATAACTTCAGGTTGGAATCCATGGGTGTGGCCATGGCTTTTCATTCATCCATATCAAATATTTTCAAAACTTGCATTGCATACTTTCCCTGATTGAGAAATATTCCTTCATACTTCCAGACCTAGGAAATAAAGTATTAGACCAAGGTCTAAATTCTTCAGCAGACTTCTTCTTGCATTCTACAATCTATTTCTCATTCCCTGTTAGAAATAGATCATCCACATATAGTAATAGTATGACAGGTTCATCTTCTACAACCTTGTAGTAAAGGTTAGGATCAACTTTACTCTTGGCAAAGCCCATTCTTGTCAGGAAACTATCTATTCTTCCATACCAAGCTCTGGGAGCTTGCTTCAGGCCATAGAGGGCCTTCTTCAACTTGCATACGTGAGTCCGTCTGTCTTCAACTTTAAATCCTTGTGACCATTCGATGTAAAACTCTTCCTCAATCATACCATTAAGGAAGGCTTGTCTTTACTTCATCATGGAAGAAACTACCATGATAGTTCTGAAGGAAGTGTACCTTGCTTCCTAGAGTAAGTGTCTCTTCAAAATTAATTCCCTCTTTCTTATAGAAACCTCTAGCCAGAAGTATTTCCTTACTTCTATCAGTAACATATTTTATCTTGCAAATCCATTTGGAAGATACCACATTCTTGCTTTCTGGTTTGAGTACTATATCCCAAACATCATTCTAGTATTATTTCATCATAACATCTTCCATGAGTTCGTCTTGTCAGGTCATCAACATATCCTAGTCTTTTGCATTCAACCTTGAAGGTTGGAACCCACTTTAATCTTGGTAAAGTCTCGATCCATCATGTCGTATCATGTCAAACTCAGATATCTTCTATAGTCACTCTCCCTGAAGTGGAGTATTATCTTCCTTCTTCATTCTGTATAGGTGTTTCTATGCTTGATATATACTTCTAGTAGGTCTGGTCAATAGAGTATGTTATGTCATAGTCTATTCTTTCATAGGAAAATCACGAACCTTGCTTTGTACACTTTCTCTTGTAGATCCATATGGAAGATACTACGTACTTCCCTTTATGTCTCGAAATCATATTGTATACATCATTCCCCATGATCAACTATTATTTTTTGATCATAGCTTCTTTCATAGCATTCTTTTCTTCATCTTGAGTTATCTCTCGTACCCATGGTGGTCTTCATCCTTCGAGGTGGATCTACCACGCTCTGAAGCTCTTTCTTTTGTCATGATGTCTCTGACCTTGGGAGCTTCATATTTATTGGAGTGAATATTGAAATGTCATCACTTGTTCTTCAAAACAAGTCCCATCCTTCTTTTCTTGTAGGAGGTTGTACAGGACCTTTCCTACAATTCAAATGCACCAGTTGCATGGTTACAACTATTTCATAAAACATATGCATAACGACAAATTCTTATGCATCATGCAACTGTTTAACCAAGACAACATTTATCCATATCTCACTATTGTCATTAATGCAACCAGTCTATTATGCATAACACATCAACTGAATATAATCAAATGTATAACAAAACAATATCATGAAATGATAATTGAATACTTGTATTTTATTCGTTTCATGGGTAGACTCCTTCATGATCCTTCTACTTCATCATCTTCTTCATTCATGACATCATCATTTCTTATCCAAATGATAAGATGGATAAGAGGTTCTTCAATAATTGAGTTCTTCATATTCTTCATCGCTCGAGGGATCTTCTTTGAATGGTGAGAGCTTGATCTTCAATTGCTCCCATCTTCTTCTTCTCTTATTATGAGTCGAGCTTCTTCTTCTTCCCAGAGTCAGCTGAAAGTAATCACTTCCTTCTGACACACATTCCTCGCATGAATGAATCCCATGATCCTAGGAGGCCATTCAAGGTGGCTATCACCACTTTTGCATTCTTCACTTCTTCTTTTACCTCTTCAATTTGTTTCTTAAGGTCATCTTCTGATGTATGTTCTTTCCTTCAAATAGCTTGGTCAAGGAATCAAACATCTCTTTCGGTGTCTTTAGGGAAAACACTTGTGGTACAAGTTGATCCGTGACTGAATCAACAATGATCTTCTTGGCCTTAACCAAGTTCTTTTAGTGTAAGGATTTGAGCCTCATTTCCCTATGGAACTGAAACCTCTCTACTCATGTAGGTGTCCAATTCATTTTCTTCAGAGAGATCAAATACTTCCATGCTTGGAAGTTTTCAACTTCACCAAGCTTATCATCAAGCTGATGAGAACCTCAAATGGAAATAACAAAAGATTAGATCTTACCGATTTGAGGTATCCGTCCTTGTTCCGGAGCTGGCTGATCTAGGGTTTGTCAGAGAAAACCTAATTTTCAAAACTTGGAATATTTCATATCTAATTGGATAGAAATATAGATCTATTTAAGCTGAGCTGTCCAATGTACTCCTTTTCTGAAAACTGTGGAGGGAAGCTCCTGGAACAGGAAGCCCTAGTTTTTCAATTTCTCCTATAGAAATGCATGATACTGTTTCTGCGCTATCTCCAAACTTACTACTCTTCTGTGACTGAAACGTTGTACTGAGGTACCCTTGCATGTCCATGTTCCAACACCATAGGTTTCATCAGAATTGGTTTCACCAATTGGAACTTATGATAATTTTCTCAAGGTGACCTGTTACAGGACTATTCAGAATAATGAAGTTGTACGGACTACCACGTGTCACTGTTTCATCTTCGGAGTCTGAAACTTGGACCAAATAAATTACAGTCTATGCCGTTTTTGAAACGTCTTCCAAAATTTCATTTGGACCTTCTTATCCCAAGATATAACAATTCTCCCCAGGTGTCCTGTTTAGGGATGAATCTTGGAATAGGCAGGATCCCTAACTTGGAGGGATCATATCTCCCAGAATATAGTGAATCGGAGGCTGAAGTTTGGACATAGTGTACATAATGATTTTATCTTCTACCTTTGCAAGTTTCAGCTCCTGAGAATTCTCCAATCCCGTGATATAGCGAATGTACCAAACCTGATCAGTTTTAGTATTTAGGGTTTTTCCAGCTCGGGGTCAAACTAGGGTTTGTCTTTCCCAGAGTTTCACCCAACCAAAAATATTGATCCAAGTCTCTAAACTTTGATTTTGATGAGGAGATAAATCCTATGCTGAGCTCACTGAAAAATTCTTCTTTTGTAGAAATCCCTAATTTCTCGCACCGAAAACTGAAAATGCTTGGAATCGAATTTCGCTTTGACAGAAAGATGTGCCCTTCAATGGAGAGTCAGCCTAGCCTTCTTTTGCTGATCTATTGTGGAGAAAGACCCAAAAAGTAAGAATCCCTAGCTTCTGTAGCTACACAATGTCTTCTTTCAGGGTGGCTCTGATACCATGTTGAATTTTCATATGCTAAGCTAGATCATTAGTATTTCATTTCAATTTTATAACAAAAGCATATAAACAGGATCATTGAAAGAAAGACAAGCACAACCATTCAAAAGGAACACAAAGATTTATCCTGGAAAAACCCTAAAGGGAAAAACCCAGCAAAATCTTCCTCAATATAGATGCCCCAAAAGATAAAAGGTAAAACCAAAAAGGAGATCAAAGCCTGATCCTCCTCCTTCTCCAGCTACTCCTCTCTCCTCCACTAATGCGCTACACAAGTGAGAGTGTGTGTTCCAAATGAGGAGTGCCACACCTCTATTTATATTCATCCGTTCACTTTAATTATCAATTTCGACATGTAGGCTCGAGTTAATCATGTAGGCTTGAGTTACACATGTAGGCTCAAGTAACCACATCTGGGTGCTAATGACCCACCTTTACAATTAGAGGGGACTACCTCATGACTCTTATTAGTTCTTCCGATTAGAAGCATTGGAGCATAAAGTAATACAATTGGTTCTCCCGGTAGGACTATCGGGGACCACAAAAGATACATATATAATATTCTTCGAAGTTACAATATTTCAACAGTGAATTGCAGGCTCTTCGAAGGAAGAAAGGTGAGTCTTCAGAAGACTTTTCAATAAGGCTTTCTCATATCCTTTGCAAATTTCATATTACTGATTTACCTTCTGAATCTGATCTTTTAAATATTGTTTTCAACTCTCAAGTTCCTCTTATTCAACAAAATCAAGACGTTTGTCAAAAGGATGTTTCAACAAATCATTTACCAACCCTTCTAGAAACTTCTTCCTCTATCATTGATTCAGATACTTCCATAAGTTCTACCCAACCCCAAGGTGACAAGATCGAAGTAGAAGAGGTACCAACTTCTTTCGATCATTATTCTCTTCTAAAAGGAGAAAGGCATACTTCTTTTATCCAAAATATTGAACCTATATATATTAAGGAATAAAATGGGAAAGAACTTATTCATGATGAATTTATTTCTATAGATAGAGAAGTTGATTATGTTGATGAACGACAATATTCATATTATTTTGTTACAAAAATAGATCAAGATGAATTAATTATAAATCAAACTATATGTTCACCATTTACTGATTTTTGTACTAATTCTTCTTTCGATTCAATTATCAAAGAACACAAATATGTTAATGTTAATTTTATGTGTTCTAGAAATTCAATAGAAAAAGTCAAAGAAGATGACATGAATCTTAGTTGCTCAACTAAATGTTGTCCACGAAAAGAGATTAATCTTTTTCAAGCAAAGATTGATAAAAGTTTTGATTTACATGAAGGATTATCAATTAATCTTGATCCCGAGTCAATTTCATATGGAATGCTTAAAGGTACATCACCAAATTATATTGAAAATAATCAGGTAATAAAAGAGAGATTTTTTGGAAATATTAATGATCTTTCTAAATTGAGAGACTCTTTTAATTTCCTCACTTCTAATTCTTACTTTTCTATTTATCCTGATTTATTTTTTGATTTTGATATGCGTAAGATTCCATCTGAATTATCTAATTATGTGACTTCAAAATCACATTTTTATGAGATATATAACATTGATGATTCATTTATTAAGCATGAGTTTGAGGGATTGGGACATATTTCATTATTAAATCATCATTTGATGCAATATTTTAAAGAGAAAGAAGGTCTATTGCAAGATGGTTATACTCAACCAATTTTTGATGAGATTAACATACCAATTCTTGTTGAAACTCAAAATGCTTGTTCTCATCAAAATCATATATATGAGAGATCTAATTTAATTGGTGATAGTAAAATCTTTATTGAAGAGTTTCTTATAAATCGTGATCACCAAAAGATTACATCTTTTTCATTCGATTTATCTTTAGTTGTAGATCCTCTAAACAAGATTACTTTTTTCGATATTGGCCAATTACTGATTCATTCACCTATTACATCATTTCATGATCCTACTTTGTATTTGAAACCAATTTTTCCAATTGTTAATGTGACTAATGCTAGTTATTTGATTCCTCAAATTGATTCGCCTAAGATATGTTTATCACCTATGGATTTGTTGTTGTTAGATTATACTTTGCATTCTAAGTTTTATGACAGGATTGCGGAGTGGCTCGAAAATTCTTATCTAAAAAGTTTTCAATAAACTGGTAAATTTGTCTTATCATTATATGCAAATAGAGTTTCAAATGGTAAATGAACCTGTATATGTGAGACTGAATATATGTGAGCCTGAATATATGTGAGTTGGTTTTGGCATCCCTTATAGGATTGAATTGATTGGTCATCCCTGTTAGTATTATAAAGCTCGGTAGCATCACATTGATACATTTATAAACTCGGTAGCATCACATTGATAAAGCATCACATTTATAAACTTGGTAACATCACATTGACTAAGATCGAAGGGCCTCCTAAGAGGTTTAAACAGTTGGTTGTGGGCAAGTTACCCTGTGAATTTAACATTACAACCTCGAAAGGAAACACCCAGGGCATTTTACAACCATTAAGGGATGCACACCATATCTGCCTTAAAACCATTTTCACTTTGAAAGTTGAATTTTTTTTTTGATATTTATCTAAAGGAGAACATTAGGAAAACATGTCATTCTTACATGATTAGAAATGCTTCGATGGCTTCATTGCCTATTTCATTTTACTTCATTTTCATTACAATTGATTTCTTTTGTACATAGTTAGGATTATGTTTAGATTAGTTTTCTTCATTTTTACTTTTCTTGTTTTGAATAAATGCAGTTAAGAAGATGATGTCAATCTCAAAAAGGTGACACTTATCAATACATTCAGGGATGTTTTCTTTACCTTTGACTCTCTTGCTTATAATTACATTTATTTAAAATTTTCTTGTTAAGTCATATATCTTTTACTTTTTCGATTTAATTGGGAAAATGTTTTATACATTCTTATGATCATAAGCAAGAACTTTTTAGAAAACGAAGAATGTTATTGCACATCAATACCAAAATATTTTGACTTGTAACTGCATATGTTATTCAGATTTAGTTTAAATTTCTGTGTTTTTGGTTTGTTTTCTTTTGCTTATAAATAAGAGCGGCCTAACTTATTAAAACATCGTGCTTATTTTTTTTTAACAAATCCTTATGTCGCAAATTATAGAGAAACACATTTTTCATCTTGTAGAAACTAATTCTCTCTTTTCATTTGTGATATAGCTATTTCATGTTTCTCCACTTAAGATGTTAATCTATTCAGGGTTGAGTTTTTATTTTTGCGTTTGCATATATCCATTTTATATTTCTTGCTTTGATTGGTTTTATTTTGTAAGTTAATAGAATTTTATTTTGAGTGGTTTGCTTGCTTTCCAAAAAGGGGTAAACTAATGGTGATCAAAACCATTTAGTTTTGTCAAGTATTTGATTGAAATCCTTTTCTGTTAAAGGGACATCATTATAAAGACACTCTTCTTTTGTCAAGATTCTAACCATAGCGAGATTACTTTTGGCTTTGAAAAATTTATTATGGATCATATTGATGGATTGATTGAGTTACTCGGCTATTATCTAGGATCTTTATCTTTCAAAATGATGCTATAATGTAGATGATTTTCTTTTCAAAGGGATCATTTTCCCTAGATTGAAGTAAGTCAGGAATCGTAAGTTATCTTTTAGACTTTTTACGCCATCATTTTATCTTTAGTGGGCCATTTGGATCTGCTTTCCCATCCACTAAGTAATCTTTCTTGAGATTAACAATAACCTTAATATTATTCTTTGTACATAACATTAAAAATATATATGGGATTAACTGAAGAATGGGAGATCTCATCACGAGCCGACCTATCATGATCATAAGCTCTGTTGAAGTGACATTACCCCATCTAGTTACCAAGCCAGGGTGATGGCTCTTAGTCATTTGATTAGGAGAAATGAGGTCTCATCACGAGCCGACCTTTTCATCTTTTCGACAGTTCTTGTGAATGATGCTACCGCATTTGGTTACCAAGCCAAGGTAGTAATCTTCAGTTAATGTCTTTATTTATTATGTCTAATTTTTATTATTATCTATATCTAGTGGATGGGATAAAAGCATCTAAGTGAGGTTAACAGGTTTATCCTATGGTATTGAGGTCATACCTATATACTACGTGTTCTTTGACTTATTTTGATTAAGAGAAACTGATTCATTGGGAAATTTTCTTTCTGCATTTGTAGAATAATCATTTATATTTGTAAGATTTTGGATAATGGTCGGGTTAGTTTGATTGATTTTGAAAGTTGTGGTTCAATCTTTACATATATAAGCCGATGGAAGGATTAAGTTATGTGATTGGGAAGTTGATATTTGAAGGGGCCTTTATCATTATTTCTCTTATATTATTTAAGATTCATAATTATGAACAGAGATAACTGGTTCGCCTAGGTATGTCGCCATTTGTTGGCACCCCAACAACTCCACTTTATTTTTTACAAAATAAAGGGGCCCCATTAGAATTTTGTAAGTACTTAGTGTTTAGTTTTATTTTATTTTATCTTACTTGATTTGGTTGATGATTTAATTGGCCTCTTCCTTTGGTCTTTTACTCTTTGAATAACTTGTTCCTTGACATGGCCTAATGATTTGGTGATTTTTGTTGCTTGATTTTATCAGCTTCCTAGTTCCCACCTAAACTCGCATTCCTTTATATAAGCCCATTTAAGTTGATCAATTGGTTTAGTTTGGCTAGGTTTGATTAAAATCATATTTTAACAATCTCATCAATTTTTCTTTAAAATGTATAATTCATTGATGAATACTTTCAAAGGTCATTAGAAATTAATTGAAAGTTCAATTTTAAGGTTTTGATTCATGTTTTCAAAATGAGATTTGAGATAAATAAGTTGTTTGTTTTCTAATTCAGTAAAGCATTAGAGCTATTGTTTCCACTTTACATTGTTTTGCTCAATTATGATCATTTTTTTTCAAATTTAAATTTCTTATTAATCTCATGAAATAATATTAATAACTTATTTTCATATGCATGTAATCAACATCATTCAAAGAACTTTTTTATCTATGGGATTAATTGAATTATTTCATTATACGTGCTTTCCTTTATTACTATATCACAAAATTTAAAATAAAATTAAAGGAAAGACTTTATATTGAAAGTTTCTTTATTATTTTCTTCAAAACAATTTAAATAAAAGAGAAACCTAGGGACATGGAAAGTTCACCTTTATTAATTAGTATGTTTAAGGTATGGTTTCATGTAATGAGATCTTACATTAAAACAATTAAATATTTTGGAGCTTTAACATTTCAATATGGTTAAAAATATATATAGGAATGTTATGGTGATTTTCTTGCTAGAATTTTCAAGTAAAACAAATGTTAACATGACATGTTCCTTCCATTATTTGTTAAAAAGGAAGATTGCAGAGTAACAATTACACACATGTTAAGATTTCATAAATGCCCAAGTGCCACGCCCGGTTGAAGTTGAACAAATATTGGCAAGAATCACTCCTTGAGGTTTTTAAAAGGATAACTTAATTTACTGCAGAATCACGAAGTGTAATTAATAAAGAGATATGTGCTCACTTATTTTTGCTGTTGGTAAACAGAAATGTAATCATGTGTCACCGGTCATGAAGGAGTATGTTGCTCTTCTGCCATGATAGCAGGGATACCAGATTGCGTTTTAAAAGGAACTATTTTGGTTGAGAACGTTCTGATATTCCAGATTTTCCACCATCGGTTATATCTAAAGATGCGATTTGCGGTGAATTATTGGAATCGAAAGGGAGAAATTTTATCATTCTATTTGTTATGATAATTTTATGAAATTTTTTATATTTGTTATCCTTCCTTAACATATCATTATCACTATTTGATATATATGTATATATATTTAAATGTGCAGGTTTTTATGAAGGACAAAAACCGGTTGAACAAGAGATGTTAAGATATGAGGGACCTACTTACTGGAAATAAAGAGGCCACACCAAACTTCAAGCATACCAGAGATTTCCTGAAGAAATAGTTTATTACATGAAGAAATAGAAGATTGTCGGATTCTCGTCGTTATTCAGGAGAGGATTTTCTGCAGCGAACTGCAGGCAAACTAGGACGAAATAAAAAATCCAAAACATGGGTTTTTTCCAGAAGATACCCATTTACCAGACTCGTGGGGAATTTACTGAAAAGAGTGAAGAATTTGGGAGATTTTTGGGGTTCTTTGAACACATTTTTTCAAGTTGTGGCCAGCAAGGAGAGTCAGTTCATCTCTCAACTCTTTGTTTGTTTGTATCTGCCTATTTAAACTAGAGTAGAGATTGCTAGTATGGGGGGGTCTCTAGAAATTGGAAGATGAATTGTTTTCTCTTCTGAGATCATTATTTTTCTATAAACTTTGCTTTGGGAAGAATGGAGGAGATGTTGCCAGATGGGGGAAAACTCTCTGTAGAATGGAAGGAATTTTGGTCTCTCTATTCTGTATTTTTCTTTGTAACATTTTATTGAATAGAGAAAGGAATATGCGTGATCACCTTCAGTTAGTTTTATCATGACCATTGACTATATTTTATAATTATTTATGAAGTTGTAATCAAAGGTTTGAGATTACTTAGTGATCATTTTCATGCAGTTAATTGTTATTAATTCTTGCACATGATCTAGGAACTAAGAATCAATCTCATGAAAGAATAATCAACAAATACTCATGAAATGGTGTTAATCGAAACCAGAATGGTCTCCTCTCTGTATATTCAATAAACAATGAATAGTTACAATAACAATGTCAAGCAATAGCTTAACTCCATGAAAAATTCGAATACCTAAGGAGACAATTCGAATTCAGTGAGTGAGTCTGGCTTAACTGACTCTTAGCCATTCAATCACACTCAGTTAACCACTTGAACAAAACCCTAATTGACTCACCAAACCCTAATTGAAGTCGGAGTGCAATAAATGATTGAATCTCAACTGAAGGAGATCAAACACATGTCATAGCAATCCAACCATCAAGTGCTAGTGCTCCATGAATTCAATGAACCCTGATGAAGTTAACTGAAGCTGAACTAACCATCAGAAGTTGGTGGAGGCGCCCTGTTGACTCCAGATCATTAAATAATAATAAATAATCATTAAATAATATATTTAATGAGAGGAGGCACCTTAACTGACTGGTTGAACTGATTGTAACCACCAGTTAGCAATTAGGTGCATTAATATCACTCAGATCACCCCCAGAGTGCTCCAGTTAGCCTCCTTGACTGTAGGAGAAGGATAAGTTAGCCTCCTTGACTATAGGAGAAGGCTAAGTTAGCCTCCTTGAATATAGGAAGGCGTGGGTGTGACTAGATGATGGCAATTAATGCTCCACTGATGTCAATTAATGCTAATTATACTTAGGATAGTGGTTTAACTAGGCCAATTTGACCAAAAGAGTGTGTATGGTGGTAAATGTCTCCAACACCCCCCCTTAAGCTATACTCAGAAATAGTTAGAAAACATAGATGCATAAAAATGCTAGGGCCTCAGCAACAAAGGCCATAGGTCACCCTGTACAATAAAGTAACTGGTTAATATAACCAAGGAAACGGGGAAAACCTCATGGAAAAAATACCCCCCCTCAAACTAAGCAGTAAATCAATAATTGGTTCTTCTATGCAGCAGCATCCTGAGACTTTACATGTGAACCTCTGAATCCAAACTAAATGAATATGTCTGGAGGAATCTTCCACTTTGGAAGAAGAACAATGCACTCAATTGAATCAGAAATATAAACAGTTGCACGGTGAAAACTGGACCCATGTAGAGTAGCTGAAATCATCTGAAGAGAGAGCAAAGAGTCTTGAGGATTCGAACCATGTGTGGAACACTCAAGAAATTGATATGCTATAGCTTTGAACAAAAAACCATGAGTGATAAAATCAGCCCCAAAGCTTAGGAGCAAGATTCCAAGCGGATGCAGAATGTCTTCCTCTTTACTAGTTCTGTGAGGAGATGAGCTTGTGACCAAAGGTAGAGAATCCCTGGGACTCTGGAGAGCGAATTCTTGAGCTCCATAATCTGTTATAGCTTCAGAAATATCTAATGATTCACAAAATAAAATATCAGCAACCTCATAAGAGGAAACTAACACCAAATCCGCAGCAGCAAAATTGAAGAAGAATTGCGGTACTTGATTTTTCACACCGGAATTTGTGAGAGCAGCTACAAGCATGACTGAAAGCTCTTGGATTTTAAAATATGAACCAAATAATATCACATCAGAATGTAAATCAGATCTAAATAAGTTCACAACAGATCCAAAACTATGAAATGAAATCAAATCCCCAGCAACAGTTTTGTAGGAGACTTGCGGTACTTGTTTCTTCACACCGTTGATGAGAACAGCTACAAGCAGTATTGAAGGTTTATGAACCTGAAATTTTGAACCAAGAAGTATCAGATCAGATCCAAATAAGATCATATTAGATCCAATAAGGTTCATGTCAGATCCAAAATTATGGTCAACCGAGACGGTGGATGCATAGTTGTCATTTTCTTCAAAATTCTGAATTTTGGTGCATGCAATCCTACAGGATTTTGCTGGAAGATCTAGATCATGGGGAGCGGATGTGTCACTCTTATAATCTAATATTTCTTCCAAAATATCCAAGTTTTTATATATTTGCACACCAGCAGCAACATTAGCGGAAGAAAAATCAAATTTCTCTTCACTTTCGAAAGCAATTAATGGTAAATTTTGCACAGAATTCAAAGGAAAATCACCGGTGAATGTTTGCATGGAAGTGCAGCAGTATTTTTCTTCAATATCAGAGATTTGAATGTCTTCTTTTGTTATAGAAATACGAGAAGATGAGATATCAGAGATCTCATGAACTTCCGGAGCATCAGGAGAAGGAGTCACTGCATGGAGACTTTCTTCAATTCGAATTGACTGTGTAGAAGATTCTGCTTCATCTTCATCTTGAACAACTTCATCAGAGAGAGTAGAGGCTGATAATTTTGAGTGAAGAACTCTTGTGGTGCTGGCTGTGATCTCCAAAGTACTATTATGATCCTCATTGTGCTTGCCAAAGGTTCTGTCCAATATTGGCCATAAATTCTTTGGGTATTCAGCAAAATCAATAAGGTAGTACAAGCTAGGAGAAAGGACCAGAGATGTTGCTCCAAAAGATCTATCACCGTCATTTAGCCAGTCATTCTCATTCTCATAAGACTCTTTTCCAAGTCCAATAGACACCTCATAGAGACCTCGTCTCTTTAGAGATGCAATCATCTTCAACTTCCATTCCGAATAGCTTGTGAATGGGGTGAGAAGAGGGATTGATGAGTCCATTCAAAGTTGTACCTGTTAAAACCTGCAAATCATAACAAAAAGGGCACCATAAGGTTGGACAACCTACACATTTTAGGATTTCATCACACCCAGCATAGTCAATCAAGCAAGCTTGATCAACAAGTTCTTTACTTGGGGTATTAAGTGGTAAGCCTTGGCTTCTGGTGCAGTGCTGGATTTTTGAGCTAATGCTCAAATTTCATGGAGAAATATATCAAAAAGCTTGTTTTTGAGAGATAGATCTTTGTCTCGCTGTAAGCTCTGATACCATATTAATTTTTGCACATGATCTAGGAACTAAGAATCAATCTCATGAAAAAATAATCAACAAATACTCATGAAATGGTGTTAATCGAAACCAGAATGGTTTCCTCTATATATATTCAATAAACAATGAATACTATTACAATAACAATGTCAAGCAATAGCTTAACTCCATAAAGAATTTGAATACCTAAGGAGACAATTCGAATTCAGTGAGTGAGTCTGGCTTAACTGACTCTTAGCCATTCAATCACACTCAGTTAACCACTTGACCAAAACCCTTATTGACTCACCAAACCCTAATTAAAGTCAGAGTGCAATAAATGATTGAATCTCAACTGAAGGAGATCAAACACATGTCATAGCAAGCCAAGCATCAAGTGCTAGTGCTCCATGACTTCAATGAACCCCGATGAAGTTAACTGAAGCTGAACTGACCATCAGAAGTTGGTGGAGGCGCTCTGTTGACTCCAGATCATTAAATAATAATAAATAATCATTAAATAATATATTTAATGAGAGGAGGCACCTTAACTGACTGGTTGAACTGATTGTAACCACCAGTTAGCAATTAGGTGCATTAATATCACTCAGATCACCCCCGGAGTGCTCCAGTTAGCCTCCTTGATTGTAGGAGAAGGCTAAGTTAGCCTCCTTGACTATAGGAGAAGGCTAAGTTAGCCTCCTTGACTATAGGAAGGCGTGGGTGTGACTAGATGATTGAAATTAATGCTCCATTGATGTCAATTAATGCTAATTATACTTAGGATAGTGGTTTAACTAGGCCAATTTGACCAAAAGAGTGTGTATGGTGGTAAATGTCTCCAACAATTGTAATCAGTTGTGTTTTTTTTATTATTATATAATTTGCACTTTGATTATGAATTAAACTTGATCATATTGACTCATTTTTGTGTTTAGATTTTCTTGTTTTATTGTGTGAAATGAACATATTTCTGATTGTATAAACAATTTATTTAGAAGTGAATAATAAGTGTTTTTCTATTATTTATCTTTAAAGGAATTGACGTTCTTATTCAAAATGAATACTTATTTAACTTTGTTTAAGTAAGCCAGTTATAAAACTTTCTCTTTTATACATCAGAAATTTTAACATTCAGTTATGCTCCTGCACGCAGGATAGATTAGGTCTAGAGTTAGTTTTTGAAATTAGGTTTTAGTTTATTTCACAGTGAAGGATACAATTTAGTTTCTCTTAAAACCTATGTGTTTTAATAACTGTTAAATTTGTATGTTTTTTAACTATTCAAGTATTCATCTTAGGTTAGTCATGTTACTTAGATTACATCTTTGAGATATTTGTTTCATTTTAATAATTTCTATCACTAAATTGTGAGACTCTTTTGAGAGAAAACTCATAAGGCAGCGGGGCCTTTGTTCCCGTGAGATTTAGTTATCCCAAACACATCGAGGGTTGTTTTAAGCGATTTGTGTGGACTATTTCTCCTTGTTGGCCCAGGTCAAAAAATCCAGCCAACATGTGGGTAACCCTCCTATTGGTCAAGGGTTAAATTCCCCGCAGTTGTGAGGTGCTAGGGTTATTAGACTATCCTAGAGAAGTCGACCTTAGGTGAGTCATTATAAGTTGGGTAAATAGTCCCCACCATTGTGTTAAGGATAACCATCCTTGTTGGTTAGAGGAGGAAAAGTCCCCACAAGTTGTGGGGCACAAGGGTTATTAGACACTCCTAGAGATGTCGGCTCTAGTAAGAAATTGTTAAGTGAGGCCAACATGTTGGAGTGGGCTTCAAGTGAATGAAAGAATATAAATAGAGAGTGAGCCTCTCTATTTATCACACACACTCACTCATTGGGGCGCATGAGTGAGAGAGAGAAGTTGTTGGGATCAAAGAGAGAGACTACTGCTGTCGAGAGATCATCTTTACGTTTTCGGGTTTTAATTTTGGTGCTGATTCTATCTCTGAGGAAGTTGCGGGGTTTTCTCCTTTATGGTTTCCTCGAGGAAAATTATTTGTGTCTCTTATCTCTTGTGTTTATTGTTGTGCATGTTATTCTCTTAGTTAAATATCCTAATATCATAATGCTAGCTTGAATGATAAAAATCTAATAGTTTAGACCACACTTCTAACACAAGGGAAAGACTGGGACAATCCTTGAGAAGGTGATCACCCTTGCAAAGTATATAAGGGAAATTAGGTTTACGTGAGCTAGAAATAGGTACATCAATACTCCCAGCATGATGACCAGAGGCTAGTGGGATTCCAACATGACGATCAGAGGTTGGAGCTATGACCTTCTTCTTAGTGTTCTTCTTCTTAGCCTTCCTTTTTGTCTTCTTCTTACCTGCCCGTTTACTAACCTCAAAGTTTTCAACAGTTGAAGAGGATGAAAGGGAAGTTGATTCAACATTCAACGAAGAAGGAGAATGATTAACATGAGGTTGATGATCATGTGATAAAGGACAAGATCCAACATAAAGGGTCCATTTGGTATGACAGGATTGGAGAATAACCATACAGGTAATCCTACAGTCAATCCAGGAAGGTTCAAAGTGGCCATGAAGGGAGGACCAATAGCTCCACAAGGGGGAACAAAAAAATACATACACTGAAAAAGGGTTCTCTTGACTAGTGGTCTAGGGAGAGTCTCCGATATCTGAACTCTCTAAGAATATCTGAAGTACCAGGCAAAATCAAACACTACTCAAATCTAAAAGCAAAAAGAAAACTGTGTGAATAGGAGTGGGTCAAAAGTCAGGACTCTCATAGAATTATCAAGGCTTCACAACTCGCTATATATTGCAGGGTCCAATAGTGAAATGCGACAAGGAGGAATGGGACAGTACCCTTGCGTGAACACTCGACTACATGTACGACACATGCATAGTAATATCTCCAAGTGTTGTTCTCTGTGTATTGCGATGCCAAGATGGCCAAAAGGTTAACTCAGTTGGTCACAGGAATCCTAAGAGGGTCTCCTAATATATGCTAGGTATGGGGGAGCTCAAATCCATAGTGGTGTTGTCCAATGCACAACCATTTGAAAGGGTCCCTTCGATATATAATCGAGTACGTGAAGTACCTTTTGATACACCTCAAGGATACGTGAAAGGTCGTTTGATATACCGACGGTACGTGGAAGAACCACTCGGTCCCCATAATGCACTGCATGAGTAAAACGACAGTTGCCACGCTTAACGATGCTAAAACAAGTCACTAACTTAGACACAGTTACTAAATGATTTTAATCTTAAGCTAGCGTTAATTTTATCTTGAGCAATTAAGTGGATGCATGATGTGTATATAGGAAATGTAAAAGAATGCGAATCCTAGCTACATGAGGATGCACATTTCTCTTTCAATGAAATCTACGTAAGGTAGGGAAAGAGTTTTTTGTTAAAGAGTACAGAAATCAGAGATCTAAGAAAACCAAGTTCTAATCAAATCCAACTATGAAGTTTAACAGATCAATATCAATCACAATTATTGAAAATACCTATGAATTCATACACGTGCATAGGGGGCTTGTTTTTTTTTAATTTTCTTCTCTTTTGATTGAGTTTTCTCTTCAAACAAACATGAATCTAAACAATAAAGAAAAGAATAATTCTCTCCTAGAGTGCACTAATTCTAACTTTATGCAATAATAGTCCAAAAAACACAAATGGAATCAAAGATGCAACAAATCTCAACAATGTATAAAACAAAGTAGCGAAGCACTTCGAATTTCAAATGCATGTATCAAAATGAAACTTGATAACTATACTCTTTCAGATCTGTAGACAGAAAATGAGAACATATCTACAACACTCCATTTATTCAGAAATCAAAAGGAAGATGACAAGCACCCAAACAACTCCAAAACAATCAATAATTGCTCCAAAATAGCCAAAATGCAACCAAAAATCAATGATTGAGAGGAGGAAGGGTTTGGAAATCAGATCTAAGAATCAAAATAGATCTAAAGAGGTCTGGAAAAGTGATTAGGAACGGCAAGGAAGAGATAATAGGTGGAGGATTGAAACTGCCTTCCATAACCAAGTCATTCTCTTGACTAGTAAATCATCCCAAAATCATCAAAATCAACTCCAAACAGAGATAATGCTGGGTATAGGGGGTGTATGACTATCATATGCAGCCTAAAAACCACAATCCATCAAACCGAAACCCAAAAATGAAGGAAAATCAAGCTAAAATATGAGTTTCAAAGGGCAGGTGCACCTCCCTATACTGCACCAGAGCACCTTAGAGGGGTGGGCACACCTACAACACTGCAAAGAGCATCATCGGTGCACTATATCCAATGCACAAGAGCATTGGTGGCCCACCTCCTACACTACACTAGAGCGTCATGGTGCACCTGCTACACTGCACAAGAGCGCCGACGGCGCACTATCTCTTAAGGAAAATAGCGTCGGTGGAGACAACACTTATGAAACTGGAAAATAATACCAGCGACGCTCTGTCTACACAACTCGGGTGCGTCGGTGGAGAAACAAAGAGTAAAATCCATATTTCATATGGGAGAAGGGAAGAAGGTCTGATAGTGATCCAAAGAGCATCAAGAGGATGCAAGACACTCTTCAAAGACAAAATCTAGAGGGATGGTCTCTAAAGGCTAGAAAAAGGATTGATAAACATATATGAAATAAAAAAAAAAAGAAATCAGATCTATGTATATCCCTAGTGGAGTCGCCAAATTTGTTATCGGATAAATCTACTCAAGCGGACTTAAGCCAGATCTCCCTAGTCCAAGTGGATCTAGAAAAAAATAAGTACATAATACATCCTACTTTCCTAGATCAAATAGAAATGCCAGTTAACAGATAGAATATCACTTACTTGCAATATGCAAATCCTCTTCTCTCTTTGTTGATCTAAGCTCTCGAGCCTTCAGATATTTAGTTGGAAAACCCTATAAAGCAAGTGGAAACAAGCAAACAGTACATGTGTATCCAAACATGAATTGATCTAAGCTAATAGTTAAGGAAGAAATCTCTAAACATTATCAACACAACAATGTTTATGGAAAGAGATTTGTATTAATGTAATCAAGGGGATACATAAACTTACATAAAAGAAGGAATATCACAACCGCACTTCCGCCCCCATTTTTTCCTTTGCATAAACGATTTGTGGCCTTTGATCTTCTCCTCTGTGCATCCAGGCTGTTCATTTGCTGTCACCATTTAAATTGGAGTGGATTTCTTCATTCTTATTCATTAGGAAAGCTGAAAACTAGAACTTTTCAATTGTTTTGTATTTCCAACTTAGAAATGATCCTTTAAAATAATTGCAGAATCTCATTAGCATTTGTCAAGGTCATATGAGATGAAAATTTCCAAACCTTATTCCTCCATTTGTGGAAATTGAACCCAGTGTTAGTGTAAATTTGAGCATATAGATCTGTAGACAAATACACAACTCACAAAGAAGATCTCACAATTTACTCAACAATTGAAGAATGAAACAGCGCAAAAGACTTGCAGTTGTGAATGCTTTATTTAATCAAAAAGTAATTCAGATGATGATTAAAATGAAGTAAAATGGATTTAATAGCCACAAGCAATTCAAATCCACATGAGGAAGTTCGAATTGATTAGACTCTACTTGACTATAGGTAACCAAGACCTTGTCTAAATCATTATCGGAGGAC
>LPNX010349198.1:34523-79101 GCA_001517045.1 Pseudotsuga menziesii
TTTTAGACATATGACCAAATTTGGACAAGGGAGGATTAATAATCCTAACACCCCCCTGAATGCTAACTTGGACAAACTATGGGCCCTGGTAACTAAGACCATAGGTCACCCATTACATCAAGTAAAAAATAAAGTAACTGCTTAATACAAGGAGTCGGGGCAAAAACCACATGGGAAAAAATCCCTTCCTCTAGCTAAGCAGGTAGAATCAGGTCTCAAGTTTGAAAAACTTGAAAATATGTTGCTGCAATCTTCATCTCTGTGAGGTAGTGAAGTAGCATGCATGGTGTGCTGTGCACAGGTATTCTGGGGCCTAGCATGTAGACTTCTTCTTCTTCTCCAAAAATGATGATGGGAGGAAGAAGGAATCTAACCTTTGTCTCTTGCTGAATGAAGAGGTGTATGATCATATCCATTCTTCTGAATGTAGTAAGACTGAGCCCTTGCCATATTGCATCTTATAGGAAGTCTATTGCATCTCTCTGAAGGAGGTAAAATAGTATGACATAGCGCAAGAGTCTTTCCTTTCTGAGTGTTAGGTGAGTTTCCATTCATCTTCCTAGCTTCCAGTTTGGAAGTAGGGACTGAATCTAGATCTGAGTCACCCTGAATCTTAATGTCATAAACTGATATAGATGGATCTGCAATACTAGTAGAAGCTGTAAAAGAAGTAGATGCAATGATTTTACCTTCCCTTGTAGGTGGCTGCTGAGAGTGCTCTGGTTCTTAAGGAGGCATGAAATGTGAGAACTCATATGCTTTTGAAGAATGATTCGCAATACCCTTTGCTATGATGCTCCCAGTAGAGATATCTGTGATCTCCACTGAGTCAGGACCAAAGATCACTCGCTTTGGAGATCCAGTATGGGTCATCTGATAGACAGATAACAGGTTTGAAGCCAGGGAGGGAACAAACAACACATATTTGAACCTTCCATGTTCAAGTTGGATAGATCCATTCCCTTTGGTTTGGACTTTACTGTTATTGCCCATCTGAATACTAGGACCATCAAAGGACTGAAAAGAAGAGAATGATTCTCTAGATGTAGCCATATGGTTGGAAGCTCCAGAATCAATGAGGAAGGCAGGTGTTGATGTGCAGCAAGCCTTCAGTGCATGTCCTTTCCTTTGGTATTATTCTTCTTCTTCTTCTTCAGAGTCTTCCTTCCTTGCGCTAGCAGGTACAGAAATGTTGTGATTTTTCAAAAGAAGAGCCATTTCATCAAGTTGTCTTCTCATACAGGAGCTTTCTGAATGAAAGCCCCTTCTTCCACAGTAAGAGTAGAGGACCTTGCCTTTTCCATTCTTCTTGCTTCTCTTCGAACCTGAAGGTTCTTTTGACTGCTCAAACTCATCTCTTCGCTTCCCTTTGTCATTCGTTACCTTATCACCTCTTGCAACAAGAGCTAGATCTTTGGGAGATCAAATGATCCCCATTTGGATCAATTTATCATTCTCAGAAATAAGAGATTGAATGAAAGCATTAAGAGTGGGCATATTCCAATTTGGAGTAGTGAGCCTTACTATTTGGAAGGTGGATACAAAGACTGAGTAGTCTGAATTGAGCTTTGTGAGAATAGCAAGGATGAGCTGATCTTCATCCTTCTTCACTTTGCATTGCTTTAATTGATATATTAGGTTCTTGAACTTTGAGAAGAATTCATTTAGAGATTCAAAGTTGGATGGATTGAGAGTAATCAGATCATTTTCTAGCTAATGGATCCTCATCTCATCATGCTTATCAAATAAGGAAGCAAGCTTGTCCCAAACCTCCTTGGCAGTGTCCAAGTCTTGGATGTGAAACCGAAGATCTCTAGAGACTAAGGAGGAAATGAGTCCAATGGCTTCATCAAGCCTGTTCATGTACTTAGCTTTGTCTTTATCTGATTTTGGCTCTTCCTCTGTTTCTTCTATGAGTCTGAAGAGATGCTTGGTGCGGAGCAATACTTTCATGTCATCCTTCCACTCGTGATAGTTGAAGGGAGTGAGAGGCTCTATTTGATGAGCCATTTCAAAGTAATAGGAAGAACTGAGCTGCTGTAGCGAATGCAATGAGAAGAAAGGGCTTCTTGTAGCGAATGCTGTAAGAGAGGCTGATAACCTGTCACAAAATCAAACATACAAAGTAAGGTCGACAGTCTGCACTTTTGGAATTTCCTTCACACCCAGCTTAGTTAATCAAGCAAGCTTGATCAACAATTCCTTTGCTTGGGGTATTAAGTGGTAAATTATCCGCTGTAGTACTGGAAAGAGCAATTTGCAAAAAAATGATTCGGCGGGAGATCTGGGGGGGAGAGGAGTCTTGTCCACCGAGGCTCTGATACCATGTAAATTTGAGCATATAGATCTGTAGACAAATACACAACTCACAAATAAGATCTCACAATTTACTTAGAAATTGAAGAATGAAACAGTGCAAACGACTTGCAGCTGTGAATGCTTTCATTAATCAAAAAGTAATTCAGATGATGATTACAATGAAGTAAAATGTCTTTAATAGCCACAATCAATTCTAATCCACATGAGGAAGTTCGAATTGATTAGACTCTACTTGAATGTAGGTAACCAAGACCTTGTCTAAATCATTATCGGAGGACTCAGTGGTTAACTGACCTTGTCTAAACCATAACCGGAGTTCATCGGAGCTCTAAAACACAACTCAAGTGTTACATTCAGTGTTGACCAATGGTTAACTGTCAGTGGTAGGTGATAAATGCGCCCCACATGTGTGCATTCAAGTAAACCTAGTGCTAACTGAATGTGGAGGACTTGAATTGAAAGTAACTGACTCCTAACTTAGCTTGACTAGTCATTAATTGAAGTGAACTGACCTTGGTTGGTTTCGGCACTCCCAGTGGCTTCCTAAATTATAGGGATTGATCTAGGAGGCTCCTAAACTTATGCAATCAAGTGCAATAAGTGGCAGTGAGCCTCAATTAGTGTTCCCCACACTTTAGTAACTGAAACATGTGCCCCAGTTAGGTCAAGTTTACCCAATGGTGCTAATGAATATAAATAGACTCGATGGACTCCCGATTTAGACATGACTCCCAATTTAGACATATGACCAAATTTGGACAAGGGAGGATTAATAATCCTAACGGTTAGAACAATTACACTCACATCAATTTCCAATTACACATGCAAAATTACTCACAAAAGAGATTGAATATGGAGCTGAACACTAAACTGTATTGAATAAGTGTACAATAGCCTACCCTATGAAGTCATAGGCTGTCATTACATGAGGGATTCAAATGCATGAAGATGCCATTCGAATCTAGTCAAAAGCAGGCTTACTAAATCTAAGAAAATCCCCCATAGGTGCATAAAGCAGTTTCCAAAACTGTCTAGGAGCTCACGAATTGGAAAAATCAATTAGGCAAGCTAATAGTGGATGGAAGGACAACTCATACATGCTTTTCATAGGAGAAAAGAGTGGAGGATGTGGAGGACAAAAAACAAGTTAACCTCACCTAGTCAAACTTTCCCCATTGCCTTAAAGCATTGAAAAGGCAGGCAATAAAGCATAAAAAGAAGACATGCGCTAGGGAGGCTAGGAATAAAGCAGATTTGTTTCCAGGAGGTTTCCCAAGTGCTCCATGACTCAAAATTAGCAATTTTGACCACTATGGATGTGTAGATGACAACTTGCATAAGGTGGAATATGGAAACTAGGGAAATAAGACAAAAATGGATTAGTTAATGTCTAAGGTAGCTAACTATGGGTTGATTATTCGAACACCCCCCTTAAGCCTAACTTATGAGTAATATATCAGAAAATCATAGGGCCTAGCAACAAGGCTTAGTCACCCTTTACATACTGCATGTCCATTTAACCAAGGAAAGAGGCAAAAACCCAGTGGAAAAATCCTCCCTTAAACATGGACTATAAAACAAAATTTGGAAATATTGTCATCACTCATGCTTCACATCATGATTAGAAATCCCCAGCAGTGATTTGAGATTGCTGAATGTATTCTCACAAAATTCTTTGGTGAAGATATCAGCTACTTGTTCTGAAGATGAACAGAAGAGTAGGTGAATGGTGCCATCATGCACAAGCTGTCTGATGTAGTGCATATGGATCTCAATGTGTTTGGTTCTCTTCTTTTGAACTGGATCATTGCATATTCGAATGGTACTATAATTATCACAGTAGATAGTAGTTGAGTATTCTGATTCGAAGCCACACTCTCCAAGTAACCCCTGCAACCATAAACATTGAGTTGCTGCATTTACAACTCCTCTGTACTCTGCTTCTGTAGATGAGAGTGCAATGGCACTATGTTTCTTGCTTGACCAGCTGATTGGCCCTTCTGCAAGAATGAACACATATCCTGATGTTGACTTTCGATCTGTGCTGTCACCTGCCCAATCACTGTCAGTAAACCCAATCAAATCAAGATCATATTTAGCTTTATAGAAGATCCCATGAATCCTTGTTCCCTGAACAAAGTTAAGGATCTTTTTGGCTGCTTTCCAATGGATATCATGAGGCTTATCCATGTATCTAGAAGCCACACTTACTGCATAAGAAATATCAGGTCTAGTATGTGTAAGATACAACAAACATCCAATCAATTTCCTATACAGTGTATTGTTTACCATAGGTGAAGAATCATCTTCTTCAAGCTTCACTCCTGAAAGGACAGGAGTCTTGCTTGGCTTGCAATCCTTCATTCTGAATTTGTTCAGCAAATCCAAGGCATACTTGGACTGGTGCACCTTGATTCCAGCTTTGGTTTGAGCAATCTCAAGCCCCAAGAATTGGCTCAATAGCCCCAAATCTGTCATGGAGAAGGCTTGGTTCATTGCACCCTTCAAGGAAGCAATTTCATCCTTTGAGCTTCTTGTAATGAGAAGGTCATCAACATATAAAACAATGATCATTAATGAACCATTAATCAGCTTCAAATATACATTTGGATCTGATTTGCATCGAACAAAATTTAGTGATAGCAGAAAGCTATCAATCTTGGCATACCAAGCCCTGGGGGCTTGCTTAAGCCCATACAATGACTTCTTTAGCCTGCACACAAGAGATGGGTTAGTAGAAAATCCTTGAGGCCGCTGCATGTATATCTATTCAGTGAGATCTCCATTCAGGAAGGCACACTTTACATCCATGTGATGTACCTCCCATTGCTTTGAAGCTGCAATGGCTAAGGCTAGCCTGATGGAGTCCATCTTTGCCACTGGTGCAAAGGTCTCATTGTAGTCTATGCCATGAACCTATGAGTAGCCCTTGGCTACCAATCTAGCCTTGTACTTTAGAGGTGAACCATCAGCAGCAAATTTGGTCTTGTACACCCAGTTACACTGAACTAGCTTCCTCCCTGGGGGAAGATCAACCAGCTCCCAAGTGTTGCTCTTCTGGAGTGAGCTGAACTCTTCCTTCATGGCTGCTTGCCATCTTGGATCTTCTACTGCATCTTCATATGTATGAGGATCTGATTCCACCATCAGATAGCATTTCTCAGCAAACATAGGATCTTTCATGCATAGAGCACTCTCAAATTGAGATCTAGTCCTCCTAGGGTCATTAGGATTTCCAGCTAGTTCTCTAGCTAGATGAATGGTATTGGCTGCCCATTTTGGCCTTGTAGGGATGTTAGGATATGCAATAAACTCATCACTATCAGACATATCAGAATCAGCATGTTCAACTATCTCATCACTTACATTCAGAGGTTCTAGTGGTGAAGAGGATTCTCCAACTTCCACTGCTGCTAGGGGTTCTTCTTGAAACTGAACACACCTTTCAATGAACGCTTTGTTTGAGCTCAAATTGATCAGCTTGTACCTTTTGAATCTTTAGAGTACCCAAAAAATAGACACTCTTTGCTTTGGGGTTGCAAAGCCTTCCTCTTTTCTGTTGGAATTCTAACCCAAGCCCTTGAGCCAAAAATCCTGAAATGGGTCACATCTGGCTTGTGCCCAATCCATGCTTCGAAAGGAGCCATACCATCAAGCTATTTATGAGCCACCCTATTCTGGATATAGGCTGCATAGTTTATAGCTTCGGCCCAGTACTTTGGTGGCAAAGTCTTAGCCTCCATCATGCAGGTTGCCATCTCTTTCAATGATCTGTTCTTCCTCTCAGCAACACAATTATGCTGTGGTGTGTAAGGGATAGAATGTTGCATCTGAATACCTGTATCTGCCCAATATTGAATAAACTCATACTTGACATACTCACCACCATTGTCAGATCTGAGGACCTTGATTTTCCTCCCAGACTGGTTTTCAACCAAAGCCTTAAAGACTTTGAAGAGGCCAAAAACTTCAGACTTGTGTTTCAGGAAGTAAAGCCAACAATACCTGGAAAAGTCATCTATGAAAGTCAATGCATATTTTCCCTAACTCATAGACATATGAGGGAATGGGCCAGGAACATCACTGTGGATCAACTCAAGAGGTGCAGAGGTTCTCTCATGACTAGCTCTCTCAAATTTATGCTCTGGGTGTTTTCCTAGGATGCAACCTTGACATACTCCTTTGGAAATTTTTATCTTGGGTAACCCTATGACCATTTCTTTTTCACTAAGATTAGAAAGATACTTGTAATTTAGGTGGCCAAATATTTCATGCCAAATCTTGCTTGCCTCATTAGCATGAATCAGAAGAGCAGAGGGGTTTGAGTAGGGTAGGAAGTGTGAGAACATGTATACCTTCGAAGTATGATTTGCAACTTTTTTTGCAATGACTTTACCACTTGAGACCTCTGTGATCTCAACTTCATCAAGGGAGAATATGACCTTCTTTGGAGACCCTGTGTGGGTCATCTAATACACTGATAAGAGGTTAGAGGCAAGACCTGGAACATACAACACATTGTTGAACTTACCATGATCAAGATCAATCCTCCCTTTGCCCAAACTTTCAGTGAGAGAGTCATCTCCCAGTACTATTGGTGGACCTTTCAACATGTCAAGTGAGGTGAATGCCTCCTTGGTCGAAACCATATGTCTTGAAGCTCCAGAATCAATGATGAAACTAGGTGATCTTGATATGCTAGCAACCAATGCGTGAACTCTCTCTCTGTCTTCTGAACTTGATCCTCCTTCCCTCTTCTTTGAGCTGTCTGGAAGGGAGATGCCATTCTTCTCCAAGAGTTGGGTCAGCATGTCTATTTGCTTATTCATGCAGGAGCTCTCAGAATGATTGCCCTTACTGCAGTATGAGCACTTGCTCATTTCTCCTTTGTTCTTCTTCTTCTGGTAGTTCTTCTTGGAACCTTGAGGCTCCTCCAGAGACTTGTTCTTGTCTCTCTTTTTCTCAGGTGGATTTTTAGCTTTCTTTTTTCTTTTTGAATCCACCCTTGAATCTCCAGCAACCAGATCTTGGTCTTTGGATGGTTTTATGGTGCCCATCATCACCAACTCATCTTGTTCTTGTGTGAGAGATTCCATGAAATATGCAAGGCTAGGCATCTTCCAGGCTCGAGCTGTCAACTTTGTGGCATAGAAGGTCGAAACAAACATTGAATAGTCAGGGCCAAGCTTCGAGAGTATGGACAAGACCAGCTGATCATCCTTATTTTCAATCCCACATTGTTTTAGCTGCAAAAAAAGTGCTTTGAACTTGGAAAAATAGAGTTGCAGGTATTCAAAGCTATTGGGACTCAGGGAGATCAATTTATTTTCAATTTGATGTCCCCTCATCTCATCTGTCTTTCCAAAAAGATCAACAAGCTTCTCCCGTACTTCATTCGGTGATGTCAATCCATCAATATGGAAAAGGAGGTCTCTGGATATACTCAGACACAAGAGACCATAGGCCTCATCCCTCCTGTTGTGCCATTTTATCTTCTCTGCAGCTGCATTGGGATCTGCTTCTGTTGCCATAGTCACTCTGTAGAGGCCGTTCGCTCTCAACAGTATCTCCATCTCTTCATTCCATTCAAATAAGTTAAATGGAGTCAAGATGATCTTCTGAGATTGATCCATAGCTCAGAAATTGTCCCGGCTGTCAGTAGAATGCTCCCAGTCAATGATGTCGAACCTGCAAAACAAATTGGAAGGAGAGAAATCAATCTACAAAGGCTCTGATACCATGTGGAAATTGAACCTAGTGTTAGAACAATTACACTCACATCAATTGCCAATTACACATGCAAAATTACTCACAAAAGAGACTGAATATGGAGCTGAACACTAAACTGTATTGAATAAGTGTACAATATCCAACCCTGTGAAGTCATAGGCTTCCACAATAAATAATTACATGAGGGATTCAAATGCATGAAGATGCCATTCGAATCTAGTCAAAAGCAGGCTTACTAAATCTAAGCAAATCCCCCATAGGTGCATAAAGCAGTTTCCAAAACTGTCTAGGAGCTCACGAATTGGAAAAATCAATTAGGCAAGCTAATAGTGGATGGAAGGACAACTCATACATGCTTTTCATAGGAGAAAAGAGTGGAGGATGTGGAGGACAAAAAACAAGTTAACCTCACCTAGTCTAACTTTCCCAATTGCCTTAAAGCACTGAAAAAGCAGGCAATAAAGCAGAAAAAGGAGACATGCGCTAGGGAGGCCAGGAATAAAGCAGATTTGATTCCAGGAGGTTTCCCAAGTGCTCCATGACTCAAAATTATCAAGTTTGACCACTATGGATGTGTAGATGACAACTTGCATAAGGTGGAATATGGAAACTAGGCAAATAAGACAAAAATGGATTAATTAATGTCTAAGGTAGCTAACTATGGGTTGATTATTCTAACACCGTTTACTAGCCAAATCCCTTGGAAACTATTTAGCCCAAAAATGGTGCTAACAACTGGATCCAACTAGGGATGCTATCCACCCTGTGAGGTAGCAAAGAACTCCATAGATCAGGTGCCAAATCCATTGGGATTCTCCCAAGATTACCTGAAATCTCCAACATGCTCTGAAAACAAAAAATAAATTGATGCTGAAACAAACTGAAAAATTGTTGAAAGAAATGCTCGCCGTTTTGAGCTTATTCATACCTACCTACACTACTTACTGAGCATCGATTCCCAGTCAAGTAACTTTTGACTTCCAGAGAATCCAATCAAGCAAATGATCCCATAAACAAACTTTCTCCTCATGCTTGATAAAAAACAGAAATGAAGGACTTAATGGAAAAACTTTATGATAAAGAAATTGATCTTTACTGGAAAGACATAACCAACCATTACCATTGCAAAGCTTCTCCACATATTCAGCTACTAAATCATAAAATCCTTGACAACCTTCAAATTTTTTTTTATGTACCTGTCATGACAAGGCTTCTCAATTCGTATCTTCACCTACACACTGTCAAATTGCTCTTCAAAAGAATCATTCAAGGAATGCTCCTGACAATTTGCAAATGAGACATCAACTTATTCATCTAAAATATAAGAATTTAGAACCCGATTCTTTATGTGTGTTTCTAAGAAAATATCATTGTGTTTTTCCATAGAATCAAGCAAAGTAATTTCTGAATCTAAAAAACTTAAAGAAGTATCCCATTTGGAGTATTCCTCTTCTTCTTGGTGATCCAATCCATTATTGCAGTTTGTTGCTTGAGGTTCATCATCTAAGTAGCCATCCCCACCTTCATAAGATAAAGGCATGCTGAAATCTTCTTCAAAAATATCACTAACATAGTTTTCAACATGCTGAGTGCACTCTTCATAAGGAAAATTAGGATGACTCTCTTCATGTACATCACTAGGTTGATTATCTTCTTTCTCATCAAAAGAAGGATTGGGATGCAGAGAAGGTTCTAGTTGTTCATCCTTCTCATATGCTTTTTTGTGATTTGACATCTCATGGAAATCTATTGTTTCTTCCATAGGTTGGGATTAAGGGCATGATTGTTTTCCCTTTTCATTATCTATTTCTGAAGATGTTATATCATCAAATTTTGTGCTTGCTTAGATATTTTATGTATATATCTCAACAATTCAAAAGAATCATAACACAAAGGCAAACTATCACTTTCAACAAACTCACTATCTTCTCCGTTTTCAGGATTTTGACCTTGTATTTCAATGGAAATTTATTCATTAATAGGCCCTGAACATCCAAAATCTATAGCTGGTTTTTTAGGCATAACATCAAAGTAGTCCTTCTCACACTTATCAGATATAGGTGGGATAAAATCCCTTTTAAAACCATGACTGACAGGGTTTGTAATAGGATGATGACATTCTTCATAAAGCACATTCTTTCTTCGAAGAAATTTTTGTTGCAAAAGGGGAATTTCAGATTGAACGGGGGCATCCTCTTCTTGTGACAAACTTTCAAGGGCTGAATAATATGAGGAAATATTTGATTTATAGCCCAACTTGTTTCTTGGTCAAACAGAGAATGACAACAATGCTGCAAACTAGCATTCAACTTCAAGAAAAGAGATATAGTTGGTTGAGACAGAGCTTTGGCTTACGGTCAACTTTAGTCTAGGAAGACAATACCAACTGCTAGGAATTTTCTTGCATATCATGGAGACTGGTTTGTCTTTCTTTTTGAGCTGAGTACTCATGTAAGATTTCTAAAATCTCATTGTCCATATACTGATCATCACCGTATATGTCTTTCAAATTTTCAATGAACTCTTTATCATGTGTGCAACAATCTTGAAGTAACAGCAAAGAAGGATATTGATATTTGAAATGATGTATAAAAGTATTTAAGGGAGGATAAACACCCTGCTGGAAACCCCTCATACCATGGCCTTGCATTTCCTTCTAAACTAATCATGAATATTCTCATTAAAGAATCCTCACGCCATCAAACCCCCAGCTTAAGTATATGCTTATGAAATCTAATCAAATGAATGGCAGCATCATCACCCTTTTGATCTTTGAATTTTGGAAGATATGTTTTCCAATCTACATGAGGTAATTGATTTAGAAAACCAGAAATGTGAGCAAGATTCATAGGATCATACCTTGTAGCCCAATAACTCATATTGATGATGGAGAAACTGAATCAACTACTAAAACTTTGTAACCCCTTTTGACTATGTAGCTACTCTAGAACATTATGGACACTGGATTCTTCACAGATGGAGTCGCCAGGTGAAAGAGGCATGACCTTCTTGATGCTCGACTATTGTTCACCATCAACAGTCAAATCTAAAAATTAGTTGTTCATACCCAGGGAAGATTTGAACCCTCCTCCTCGTATTAGTCCTTCTGGCCACCAGTATCCTCAGTGGAGTCACCTTCCAAAATATTTGAGTGGAGTCACCAGAGCTTATACAAGCTATATGTGTCTATGACCGGCTGCTCAACCAGGTCGTAGAACTAAGACAATGTCGTTTTCCCAGGGCTGATTTTCACTTTCGTTCTCTGACAACGGCACCAATTTATTAGCACTCATAATTGTACCCAAAGTTGTAGAAGGTGAATCCCAAGGTAATAGTAGAACCACTTTAAGAAAGGAAGTGGGATTCCTCCTTCCTAGAGAGGGGTCTCTCACTAATATTTAATAGGGCCAGATATAAAACTGAAATAAAATTCAAATTAAATTGGTGGTTGAGACAGGGCATGCATACATTGGGCTATGGAGTCACAAAGGTTTTATGAATCACAGAACTGTTTGCAGGTAAAATTATACAAATAAAGGTAGCACTTGGTTACATTCAAAATGTTGTTGGTCTAGTGATAAAGAAGAAAGAATGACAGTCCATTAACATGGAGCACCGAAAAGATGAATTATGCATTAACTTTGGTTGGAAGGGTTTGTGGATATATGAAACAATAGACAGATAATAAACATGTAGGAATTCTGAACTATTACACACTCGTTCCAGAGATGAAATAAAACATAATGACAAGTTTAACAAGAAGACATGCACATAAGAAATGAAATTACATACTGTAACAACGAAATACACAATAATTTTAGCAGCAACAGGACAGCATTCGGCTCTATCATTTTTTATTAAGGGAATATCTCAAAATACATAACCCAAAACCTCAGAGGTTCCAACCCAGTATTCCTCTATTGAGGGTATATTTATAGTATCATCAAGATCCCGAGACCAACCTTGAAAACCTAAAATCAGTTACAAAATAAAAAATTAATCATAACAAACTCTGATCTGGAAGATTTGCCATGATCATAAACAAAATAGGAAAGCATGCTGGGATAGGCATGGTGGATCAAACAGGAAATTTTGACATCTGGAAACCATGCCTACTGGATGAAAATGATGGCTCAAAGCACCTTCGACGGGCTACAACAAATTCAATCGTCCTTGCATCTTTTGCTTGTGAAAGATACGTCAGTCATTGATCTTGATCTACGAGACATCCTCACCATCCAATGATGCAGCCTTTAGTCGATTTCGTAATCCCCCAACTTGATAAACTTCTTGCTTGTTTCCATTGCGAAATAATTTTCACCTGTAGATATTTATCCACCATAAATCTTAATCGTCCCATGGTGTGGCCCCTATCCGATTTTGCAATCCTTCATTTTGTTAATATTCATGCATGTTCCCATTGTGAAATAAACCTAGACCATATATCAATCTTTGCCACGATCTCCTTCGTTCAAAGGTGCGGGATCTACAAGATTTTGTAGCCACAAAATATGTTATCTTCCCTACATGTTCTGGCTGCGAAATGCACACCCATTGTAGATCTCTTCCCGTTGTTGATCTAGGTCATCGAAAGCTGCAAATCCTACCAAGTTCCCCACAATGAGAGACCTGCTTACCTCATTCACATGTTCCCCTTTTCTGCAACGTTGATCTTAGTCATACATTCTCCAAGCTGTTGATCTAAGGTAAAGATGCGGGCTGCGGAAAGCGGAAGGCGAGATCTTGACTTTTCATAACCAAAAATTCATATTTTTGCTTTTCGATATTTTCCTTTCCACCCTTTTCTTCCGCACTATTGATCTATGTGGAAGCTCTCTAAACCGTCGGATCTCAGACTGCGGAAAGCGAAAGTCAGGTTTTCCAATTTTACAACCCGAAAATTTACCTTTTTCGCTTCTGCCTTTCCACTTCTTCTCTTCCGCTTTCGCCTTTAGCGAAAAGTAGAATGCGGATCCTCCAACTTTCTGCACCGAAACTTCTCCTCTTCTACTTCCGCCTTTTTCTTTTCGCACCATCGATCTGTCTGGGAACTTTCCAGATCATCGATCTGGTAGATTGCGAAAGGCATAAGTTTTAACCTTTTACGACCAAATTCTTATGTTTTCTGCTTTCCACCTTTCTGCTCTTTAGAGGAAAGTGGAAATACCAACTCTTATGACCAAACTTTGGCCCTTTTTGCTTCCGCCCTTTTGTTTCCTCCTTTTAACTTCCCACTTTTCTTGGGCCATTGATTTTTTGTAGAAACCTTTTTGAATCATCGGATCTTGAACCGCGGAAAGTGGAAGTCAGGCTTACTACATTTTATAACCAAGTTCTTACCTCTTTCTCATTTTTGCCCCCGATTTTTCCTTTGCTAAAACTATTTGTGGCCTTTGATCTTCTCCATTGTGCATCCAATTCGTTCATTTCCTGTCACCATTTAACTTGGAGCAGATTTCTTCATTCTTATTCATTAGAAAAGATGAAAATTAGAATTTTTCAATTGTTTTGTATTTCCAACTTAGAAATTATTGTTTAAAATACCTACAGAATCTCATTAGTATTCATGAAGGTCATATGATAAAAAATTTCCAAACCTTATTCCTCCATTTACTGGCCAAATCCCTTGCCAACTATTTAGCCCAAAAATGGAAGTAACAACTAGCTCCAACTAGGGATGTTATCCTCCCTGCGAGGTAGCAAAGAACCCCGTCAACTAGGTGCCAAATCCATTGGGATTCTCTCAAGATTTCCTGAGATCCCCAACATGATTTGAAAACAAAAACTAAACTAATGCTGAAATAAGTTGAATTTTTTTTGAAATAAATGGTCGCCATCTCGAGCTTATTCATACCTACCTACCCTACTTACTGAGCATCAATGCCTAGTCAAGTAACTTCTAACTTCCAATGAATTCAATCAAGCAAATGATCCCATAAACAAACTTTCTCCTTGTGCTTGATATAAAACAGAAATGAAGGACTTAATGGAAAAAGGTTATGATAAAGAAATTGATCTTTACTGGAAAGACATTACAAGCCATTACCACTACAAAGCTTCTCCACATAGTAAGCTACTAGATCATAAAATCCTTGACATCCTTCAAATTTTTCGGTTATGTACCTATCATGACAAGTCTGCTCAAACTGTATCTTTAGTTGCACACTGTCAAATTGCTCTTTAAAAGAATCATGCAAGGAACGCTCCTGACAATTTGCAAATGAGACATCAACTTCTTCATCTAATATATCAGAATTTAGAACATGATTATTTACGAGTGTTTGAAATAAAATATCATTGTGTTTTTCCATAGAATCAAGCAAAGTAATTTATGAATCTAAAAACCATAAAGAAGTATCCCATTTGGAGTCCTCCTCTTCTTCTCGGTGATCCAATCCATTATTACAGTATGTTGCTTACGGTGCATCATGTAAGTATCCATCCTCTCCTTCATAATATAAAGTCATGTTGAAATCTTCTTCAAAAATATCACTAACATAGTTTTCAACATGTTAATTGCACTCTTCATAAGGTAAATATGATGGCTCTCATCCGATGTACACCACCAGGTTGATTATCTTCTTTCTCATCAAAATAAGGATTGGGCTGCAGAGCAAGTTCTAGTTTTTCATCCTTCTCATCTCCTTCTTTGTGATTTGACATCTCATGGCAAGTTGTTGTCTCTTCCATAGGCTGGGATTGATGGCATGATTGTTTTCCCTTTCCATTATCTATTTCTGAAGATGTTATATCATCAAGTTTTGTGCTTGCTTAGATATTTTATGTATATATCTCAACAATTCAAAAAATGCATAACACAAAGGAAAATTGTCACTTTCATCACACTCACTATCTTCTTTGTTTTTGGCCTTTTGACCTTGGATTTCAATGGAAATTTCTGCATTAACAGGCCTTGAACTTACAAAATCTATAGTTGGTTTTTTAGGCATAACATCCGAGTAGTCCTCCTCACACTTATCAGATATAGGTGGACTAAAGTCCCTTTTAAAACCATCACTAATAGGGTTTGTAATAGGATGATGACATTCTTCATAAAGCACATTCTGTCTTTGAAGAAATTGTTGTTGCAAAAGGGGAATTTCAGATTGAATGGGGGAATCCTCTTCTTGTGACAAACATTCAGGGGATGAATAATTTGAGGAAATATTTGATTTATAGTCCCAACTTCTTTCTTGGTCAAATAGAGAATGACAAGAATGTTGCAAACTAGCATCAGTTTTAGTAAAAGAGATATAGATGGTTGAGACAGAGCTTTGGCTTATGTCAATTTCAGTCAAGGAAGACAGTACCAACTGCTGGGAATTTTCTTGCATACCAAGGAAACTGGTTTGTATTTTTTTTTGAGATGAGTATTCATGTAATATTTCTAAAATCTCATCATCCATATACTGATCATCACTGTATATGTATTTCAAATTTTCAATGAAATCTTTATCATGTGTGCAGCAATCTTGAAGTAACAACAAAGAAGGATATTGATATTTGAAATGTTCATGAAATGTTGTATGAAATTCTTTAATGGAGGATAAACTCCCTGTTGTAAACCCCTCATACCATGACCTTGCATTTCCTTCTAAACTAGTCATGAATATTCTCATTAAATAATCCTCATGCAATCTTACCCCCAGCTTATGTATATGCTTATGAAATCTAAACAAATGAATGGCAGCATCATCACCCTTTTGATCTTTGAATTTTGGAAGATATGATTGCCAATCTACATGAGGGATTCGATTTGGAAAACTAGGAATGTGAGCGAGATTCATAGGAGCATACCTTGCAGAATGAGAACTCATCTTGATGATGAAGAAACTGAATCAACTACTCAAACTTTGCAACACCTTTTGACAGTGGAGCTGCTCTAGAACATTATGGAGACTAGATTCTTCACCATCAATAGTCAGATCTAAAACTCAGTCTTTCATACCCAGGGAAGTTTTGAAACCTCCTCCCCGTATCAATCCTTCTGGCCACCAGTATCCTCAGTGGAGTCACCTTCCAAAATATTTGAGTGGAGTTGCCAGAGCATATACAACCTATTTGTGACTGTGACCAATTGCTCAACCAAGTCGTAGAACTAAGACAATGTCATTTTCCCAGGGCTGATTTGCATTTTTGTTCCCCGATAATGGCACCAATTTGTTAGCACTTAGAAATGTAACCAAGGTTGTAGAAGGTAAATCCCAAGGTAACAACATAACCACTTTAAGAAAGGAAGATGGCTTCCTCATTCCTAGAGAGGGATATATCACTGATTTTTAACAGGGCTAGATATAAAACTGAAATAAAATTCAAATTAAATTGGTGGTTGAAACAAGGCAGACATACATTGGGCTATGGAGTCACAAAGATTTTATGAATCACAGAACTGTTTGTAGGTGAAATTCTACAAAGGCAAGGTATCACTCAGTTACAGTCAAAATTCTCTTTGTCTTGTGATAAAGAAGAAAGAACCACATTCCATTAACACAGAGCACCGAAAAGATGAATTCTGCATTAACTTTGGTTGGAAGGGTTTGTGATATCTGAAACAATAGCCAAAGAATAAACATGTATGGATTCTGAACTATTACACACTCATTCCATATATGAAATAAAACATAATGGCAAGTTTAACAAGAAGACATGCACATAAGAAAGGAAATTACAGACTGTAACTACGAAATACACAGGAATCTTTGTAGCAATAGGCCAACATCTAGCTCTGTCATTTTATATTAAGGGTAAATCTCAAAATACATAACCCAGAACTTCACAGGTTCAAACCCAGTATTCCTCTATTGATGGTATATTTATAGTATCACCAGGCTCCCGAGACCAACCTCGAAAACCTAAAATCAGTTACAAAATTAGGAATTAATCCTAACAAATTCTTATCTGGAAGATTCTCCATGATCATAAACAAAATGGGAAAGCATGATGGGACGGTTATGGTGGGTCAAACATGAAATGTTTACATCTGGAAACCATGCCTGCTAGATGAAACTGATGGCTTAGAGCACATTCGACGGGCTGCGACAACTTCAATCGTCCTTGCATCTTTATCCTGTGAAATAAACCTCAGCCGTAGATCTTGATCTACGAGACACCCCAATTTTCAAATGATGCAACCTTTAGCCGATTTCACAATCCCCCAACCCGATAAACTTCTTGCTTGTTTCTGTTGCGAAATAATTTTCACTTGAAGATCTTGATGCACCATAAATCTTAACCGTCCCATGATGTGGCCCCTACCCGATTTCAGAATCCTTCATTTTGTTAATCTTCATGCATGTTCCCATTGCAAAATCAACCTGGACCATAGATCAAATATCTGCCACGATATCCTTCGTTCAAAGGTGCGGGGTCTAAAATATTTTGCAGCCCAGAAATATGTTATCTTTCATGCATGTTCTGGCTGTGAAATGCCTACCCACTGTAGATCTCTTCCTGTCATTGATCTGGGCCGTCCAAAGCTGCGAAGTCTACCAAGTTCCACATATCAGGAGACCATCTTACCTCATGCACATGCTCCCCTTTTCCACATCGTCGACCTTAGGCAGACATTCTCTGATTTGTTGATCTCAAGTAAAGATGCGGGCTGTGGAAAGCGGAAGGTGGGATCCTAACTTTTCATAACCAAAACTTCATATTTTTGCTTTCCGATATTTTCCTTTCTGCCCTTTTATTTCCCCATTGTTGATCTGTGCAGAATCTCTCTAAACCATTGGATCTCGGACTGCGGAAGGAGGAAGTCAGGTTTTCCAATTTTGCAACCTGAAAAATTTACCTTTTCTGCTTCCGCTTCTTCCCTTCTGCTTCTGCCTTTAGCGGAAAGTGGAACACGGATCCTCCATTTTTCTTCACTGAAACTTCTCCTCTTTTGCATACGCCTTTTTTCTTTCTGCACCATCGATCTGTGCGTGATTTTCTGGATTGTCAATCTCGTGGATCACGGAAGGTGGAAGTTTTAACCTTTACAATCAAATTCTTATGTTTTCTGCTTTCCGCCTTTCTTCTCTTTAGCAAAAATCTGAAATACCAACTCTTATGACCAAAGTTTGGCCCTTTCCGCTTCCTGTTAGAATAATCAACCCATAGTTTACCACCTTAGACATTAATTTAATTATTTTTGTCTTATTTTCCTAGTTCATGTGTCCCACCTTATGCAAGTTGTCAATTACCTATCCATAGTGGTCCAACTTGCCTAATTTGACCCATGTAGCGCTTGGGAAACCTCAAAGAATCAATTCTGCTTTATTCCTGGCCTCCTAGGCGCCCTTCTGCTTTTTCTTCTTTATTGCCTGCTTTTTCAGTGTTTTAAGGCAATTGGGAAAGTTTGACTAGGTGAGGTGAACTAGTTTTTTGTCCTCTACATCCTCCACTCTTTTCTCTTTGGAAAAGCATGTATGATTTGTCATTCCATCACTTTTTAGCTTGCCTAATCCTTTTTGCTAATTCGTGATCTCCATGACAGATTTGGGATCAGCTTTTTGCACCTATGGGGGATTTGTTTATTTTTGGTAAGCCTGCTTTATGCTAGATTCGAATTGCTCGTCATGCATTCGAATCCCTGATGTAATTATTTAATACAACAGCCTATGTTATTACAGGGTTGGCTATTGTACACTTATTCAATACAGTTTAGTGTTCAGCTCCAATTTCAGTCTCTTTTGTGAGTGATTTTGCATGATCAATTGTTAATTGTTGTGAGTAAAATTAATCTATCACTGGGTTCAATTTCCACATGGTATCAGAGCCATTATAGATCGATTTATCTCCTTCAAAATTGTTTTGCAGGTTTGACATCAGTGACTGGGAGCCTTCTACTGACAGCCGGGACAATTTCTTAGCTATGGATCAATCTCAAAAGATCATCTTGACTCCCTTCAATTTCTTTGAATGGAAAGCAGAGATGGAGATACTGTTGAGAGCGAAAGGCCTCTATAGGGTGACTATGGCAATAGAAGCAGAGCCCAATGTAGCTGCAGAGAAGATAAAATGGCACAACAGGAGGGATGAGGCCTATGGTCTCCTGTGTCTGAGTATTTCCAAAGACCTCCTTTTCCATCTTGATGGATTGACATCACCGAATGAAGTATGGGAGAAGCTTACTGATATGTTTGGAAAGGCAGACGAGATGAGGGGACATCAAATCGAAAATGAGATGATTTCCCTGTGTCCCAATAGCTTTGAATCTCTGCAACTCTATTTCTCCAAGTTCAAAGCACTTGTTTTGCAGCTGAAACAGTGTGGGATCGAAAAGAAGGATGATCAGCTGGTATTTTTCATTCTCTCGAATCTTGGCCCTGACTATTTAGTGTTTGTTTCGACCTTCTATGCCACAAAACTGACAACTCGAACCTGGAAGATGCCTAGCCTTGCAGATTTCATGGAATCTCTCACACAAGAACAGGACAAGCTGGTGATGATGGGCACCATCAAACCATCCAAAGATCAAGCTCTGATTGCTGGAGATTCGAAGGTGGATTCAAAAAGCAAAAAGAAATCTAAAAATACACCCGAGCAAAAGAGAGACAAGAAACAGTCTCTAGAGGAGCCACAAGGTTCCAAGAAGAACTACCAGAAGAAGAAAAACAAAGGTGAAATGAGCAAGTGCGCATACTGCAATAAGGGAAATCACACTGAAAGCTCTTGTATGAAGAAGCAAATAGACATGCTGACCCAAATCCTGGAGAATAATGGCATCTCCCTTCCAGACAGCTCAAAGAAGAGAGAAGGAGGATCAAGTTCAGATGACAGAGAGAGAGTTCATGCATTGGTTGCTGGCACATCAAGCTCACCCAGTTTTATCATTGATTCTGGAGCTTCAAGATACATGGTTTTGACCAAGGAGGCCTTCTCCTCACTTGACATGTCGAAAGGACCACCTATAGTACTGGGATATGACTCTCTCACTAAAAGTTTGGGCAAAGGGAGGATTGATCTTGATCATGGTCAGTTCAACAATGTCTTGTATGTGCCTGGTCTTGCCTCCAACCTCTTGTCAGTGTACCAGATGACTCACACTGGGTCTCCTAAGAAAGTCATATTCTCCCCTGATGAAGTTGAGATCACAGAGATCTCAAGTGGTAGAGTCATTGCAAAAGGAGTTGCAAATCATGCTCAAAAGGTATACATGTTCTCACACTTCCTACCCTACTCAAACCCCTCTGCTCTTCTAATTCATGCTAATGAGGCTAGCAAGCTTTGGCATGAAATATTTGGCCACCTAAATTACAAATATCTTTCTGATCTTAGTGAAAAAGAGATGGTCATAGGGTTGCCCAAGATAAAATTTTCCAGAGTCTGCCAAGGTTGTATCCTAGGAAAACACGCAGAGCATAAATTTGAGAGAGCTAGTCATGAGAGAACCTCTGCACCCATCGAGATGATCCACAGTGATGTTGCTGGCCCATTCCCTCATATGTCCATGAGTCAAGCCAAATATGCATTGAATTTCATAGATGAATTTTCCAGGTATTGCTGGGTTTACTTTCTGAAACACAAGTCTGAATTTTTTGGCCTCTTCAAAGTCTTTAAGGCTTTGGTTGAAAACCAGTCTGGGAGAAAACTCAAGGTCCCTAGATCTGACAATGGTGGTGAGTATGTCAAGTCTGAGTTTATTAATTATTGTGTGGATGCAGGTATTCAGATGCAACATTCTATCCCTTACACACCACAGTAGAATGGTGTTGCTGAGAGGAAGAACAGATCACTGAAGGAGATGGCAACATGCATGATGGAGGCCAAAACTTTGCCACCAAAGTACTGGGCCAAAGCTATCAACTGTGTAGCATATATTCAGAATAGGGTGCCTCATAAACATCTTGATGGTATGACTCCTTTCGAAGCATGGAGTGGGGACAAGCCAGATGTGACCCTTTTCAGGATTTTTGGCTCAAGGGCTTGGGCTAGAATTCCAACAGAAAAGAGGAAGGCTTTGCAGCCCCAAAGCCAAGAGTGCCTTTTTGTTGGGTACTCTGAAGATTCAAAAGGGTACAAACTGATAAATTTTAGCACAAACAAAGTCTTCATCGAAAGGTGTGTTCAGTTTCAAGAAGAACCCCTTGCAGCAGTGGAAATTGGAGAAGCCTCTTCACCACCTGAACCTCTGAAAGTAAGTGAAGAGTTTGTTGAACATGCTAATTCTGATATGTCTGATAGTGATGAGTTTATTGCAGACCCTAACAGCCCTACAAGGCCAAAATGGGAAGCCAAGACACTACATGCAGCAGGAGAGCTAGCTGGGGATCCCAATGACCTAAGGAGGACTAGATCTCAATTTGAGAGTGGTCTGTGCATGAAGGATCCTATGTTTGCTGAAAAATGCTATTTGATGGTGGAATCTGATCCTCAAACATATGAAGAAGCAGCAGGAGATCCAAGATGGCAAACAGCCATGAAGGAAGAGTTCATCTCACTCCAGAAGAGCAACACATGGGAGCTCGTGGATCTTCCCCCAGGGAGAAAGTTAGTTCAGTGTAAGTGGGTCTACAAGACCAAATTTGCTGCTGATGGTTCACCACTAAAGTACAAGGCCAGATTGGTAGCCAAGGGCTACTCACAGGTTCATGGGATATATTACAATGAGACCTTTGCCCCAGTGGCAAAGATGGATTCCATCAGGCTAGCCTTAGCCATTGCAGCCTCAAAGCAATGGGAGGTACATCACATGGATGTAAAATGTGACTTCCTAAATGGAGATCTCACTGAAGAGATATATATGCAACAGCCTCAAGGTTTTGCTACTAACCCTTCTCTTGTGTGTAGGTTGAGAAAGTCATTGTATGGGCTAAAGCAAGCCCCCAGGGCTTGGTATGCCAAGATCGATAGCTTCTTTCTATCACTGAATTTTTTTCAGTGAAAATCAGATCCAAATGTCTATTTGAAGTTAATTAATGGTTCATGAATGATCATTGTGTTATATGTTGATGACCTCCTCATTACAGGAAGCTCAAAGGATGAGATTGCTTCCTTAAAGGGTGCAATGAACCAAGCCTTCTCCATGACAGATTTGGGGCTCTTAAGTCAATTTTTGGGGCTTGATATTGCTCAAACCAAAGCTGGAATCAAGGTGCACCAGTCCAAGTATGCCTTGGATTTGCTGAACAAATTCAGAATGAAGGATTGCAAAGCAAGCAAGACTCCTTTCCTTTCAGGAGTGAAGCTGGAAGAAGCTGATATCTTCACCAAAGCATTTTGTGAGAAGACCTTCATCAATCTCAAATCACTTCTGGGGATTGCTGATCATGCTGTGAAGCATGAGTGAAGACAAGATTTCCAAATTTTGTTTTACAGTCCATGTTTAAGGGAGGATTTTCCCATGTGGTTTTTGCCTCTTTCCTTGGTTGTATGGACATGCAGTATGTAAAGGATGACTAAGCCTTGTTGCTAGGCCCTATAATTTTCTGATATATTACTCATAAGTTAGGCTTAAGGGGGGGTGTTAGAATAATCAACCCATAGTTTACCACCTTAGCCATTAATTTAATTATTTTTGTCTTATTTTCCTAGTTCATGTGTCCCACCTTATGCAAGTTGTCAATTACCTATCCATAGTGGTCCAACTTGCCTAATTTGACCCATGTATCAATTGGGAAACCTCAAGGAATCAATTCTGCTTTATTCCTGGCCTCCTAGGTGCCCTTCTACTTTTTCTGCTTTATTGCCTACTTTTTCAGTGTTTTAAGGCAATTGGGAAAGTTTGACTAGGTGAGGTGAACTAGTTTTTTGTCCTCTACATCCTCCACTCTTTTCTCTTTGGAAAAGCATGTATGATTTGTCATTCCATCACTTTTTAGCTTGCCTAATCCTTTTTGCTAATTCGTGATCTCCATGACAGATTTGGGATCAGCTTTTTGCACCTATGGGGGATTTGTTTATTTTTGGTAAGCCTGCTTTATGCTAGATTCGAATTGCTCGTCATGCATTCGAATCCCTGATGTAATTATTTAATACAACAGCCTATGTTATTACAGGGTTGGCTATTGTACACTTATTCAATACAGTTTAGTGTTCAGCTCCAATTTCAGTCTCTTTTGTGAGTGATTTTGCATGATCAATTGTTAATTGTTGTGAGTAAAATTAATCTATCACTGGGTTCAATTTCCACACTTCCGCCCTTTTCTTTCCGCCTTTTAACTTCCTGCTTTTTTGGGTTGTTTATTTTTTGTGGAAACCTTTCAGAATCGTCGGATATTGGAACACGAAAAGTGGAAGTCAGGATTACTACTTTTTATAACCAATTTTTTACCTCTTCCACACTTCTGCCCCTTATTTTTCTTTTGCGGAAATTATTTGTGGCCTTTGATCTTCTCCGTTGTGCATCCAGGTCGTTCATTTGATGTCACCATTTAACCAAGAGTGGATTTCTTCATTCTTATTCATCAACAAAGCTGAAAAATGGAACTTTTAAATTGTTTTGTATTTCCAACTTAGAAATGATCCTTTAAAATACATGCAGAATCTCATTAGCATTCATCAAGTTAATATGATAAGAAAATTTCCAAACCTTATTCCTCCATTTACTGGCCAAACCCCTTGCCAACTATTTAGCCCAAAAATGGTGCTAACAACTGGCTCCAACTAGGGATGTTATCCTCCCTGTGAGGTAGCAAAGAACTCCATAGACCAGGTTCCAAATCCATTGGGCTTATCCCAATATTTCCTGAAATCTCGAACATGCTCTGAAAATGAAAAACTAAACTGATGCTAAAACAAACTAAAAAATTGTTGAAATAAATGTTCGCCATGTCAAGCTTATTCATACCTTCTTACCCTACTTATTGAGCATCAATGCCCAGTCAAGTAACTTATGACTTCTAGTGAATCCAATCAAGCAAATGATCCCATAAACAAAATTTCTCTTCATGCTTGATCAAAACCAGAAATGAAGGACTTAATGCAAAAAGGATATGATAAAGAAATTGTTCTTTACTGCAAAGACATAAACAACCATTACCACTGCAAAGCTTCTCCACAAAGTCAACTATTGGATCATAAAATCCTTGACAAAATTCAAATTTTTTCGGCTATGTACCTATCATGACAAGGCTGCTCGAACTGTATCTTCACCTACACACTGTCAAACTTCTCTTCAAAAGAATCATGCAAGGAACGCTCTTGACAATTTGCAAATGAGATATCAACTTATTCATATAAAATATCATAATTTAGAACCTGATTCTTTACAAGTGTTTCAAAGAAAATATCATTGCATTTTTCCATAGAATCAAGCAAAGTAATTTCTGAATCTAAAAAACATAAAGAAGTATCCCATTTGGAGTCCTCCTCTTCTTCTTGGTGATCCAATCCATTATTGCAGACTGATTCTTGAGGTGCATCATCTAAGTAACCATCCCCACCTTCATAATATAAAGGCATGCTTAAATCTTCTTCAAAAATATCATTAACATAGTTTTCAACATGATGTTTGCACTCTTCATAAGGAAAATTAGGATGACTCTCTTCATGTACATCACTAGGCTGATTATCTTCTTTCTCATCAAAAGAAGGATTGGGATGTAGAGCAAGTTCTAGTTGGTCATCCTTCTCATCTCCTTCTTTGTGATTTGACATCTCATGGCAAGCTGTTGTCTCTTCCATAGGTTGGGATTGATGGCATGACTGTTTTCCCTTTTTATTATCTATTTCTGAAGATGTTATATCATCAATTGTTTGTGCTTGCTTAGATATTTTAAATATATATCTCAGCAATTCAAAAGAAGCATTACAAAAAGGAAAACTGTCACTTTCAACACACACTATCTTCTCTATTTTCAGCCTTTTGACCTTGGATTTCAATGGAAATTTCTTCATTATCAGGACCTAAACTTACAAAATCTATAGCTAGTTTTTTAGGCATAACATCCAAGTAGTCCTCATCACACTTATCAGATATAGGTGGGATAAAATACCTTTTAAAACCATCACTAATAGGGTTTGTAATAGGATGATGATATTCTTCATAAAGCACATTCTATCTTTGAAGAAATTGTTGTTGCAAAAGGGGAATTTTGGATTGAACAGGGGCATCCTCTTCTTGTGACAAACTTTCAGGGGCTGAATAATATGAGGAAAGATTTGATTTACAATCCCAAATTATTTCTTGGTCACATAGAGAATGACAAGAATGTTCCAAACTAGCATCACTTTCAGGAAAAGAGATATAGCTGGTTGAAACAGAGCTTTGGCTTATGTCAACGTCAGTCAAGGAAGACAGTACCAACTGCTGGGAATTTTCTTTCATATCATGGCAACTGGTTTGTCTTTATTTTTGAGTTGAGTATTCATGTAAGATTTATAAAATCTCGTCATCCATATACTGATCATCACCGTATATGTCTTTCAAATTTTCAATGAACTCTTTATCATGTGCACAACAATATTGAAGTAACAACAAAGAAGAATATTGATATTTGAAATGTTGTATGAAAGTATTTAAGGGAGGATAAACTCCCTGTTGGAAACCCCTCATACCATGGCCTTGCATTTCCTTCTAAACTAATCATGAATATTCTCATTAAAGAATCCTCATGCCATCCAAATCCAAGCTTATGTATATGCTTATGAAATCTAAACAAATAAATGGCATCATCATCACCCTTTTGATCTTTGAATTTTGGAACATATGGTTTCCAATCTACATGAGGTATTCGATTTGGAAAACCAGGAATGTGAGAAATATTCATAGGAACATACCTTGCAGCCTGAGAACTCGTCTTGATGATGGAGAAACTGATCAACTACTCAAACTTTACAACCCCTTTTGACAGTGGAGCTGCTCTAGAACATTATGGAGACCGGATTCTTCACAGATGGAGTCGCTAGGTGAAAGAGGAATGGCCTTCTTGATGGTCGACTATTGTTCACCATTAACTGTTAGATATAAAACTCAGTCATTCATACCTAGGGAATATTTGAACCCTCCTCCCTGTATCAGTCCTTTTGGCCGCCATTCTCCCCAATGGAGTCACCTTCCAAAAGTTTTGAGTGGAGTCACCAGAGCATATACAACGTATATGTGTCTATGACTAGCTTCTGAACCAGGTCATATAACTAAGACAATGTCATTTTCCTAGGGTTGATTTGCAATTTCGTTCCCTGGGAATGACACCAATTTGTTAGCACTCAGAATTGTACCCAAGGTTGTAGAAGGTAAATCCCAAGGTAACAACATAACCACTTTAAGAAAGGAAGTTGGCTTCCTCCTTCCTAGAGAGGGATCTCTCACTGATTTTTAACAGGTCCAGATATAGAATTGAAATAAAATTCAAATTAAATTGGTGGTTGAAATAGGGCAGGTGAAATTCTACAAAGGCAAGGTAGCGCTCAATTATAGTCAAAATGATGTTGGTCTGGTGATAAAGAAGAAAGAATGGTAGTCCATTAATACAGAGCACCGAAAATATGAATTCTGAATTAACTTTGGTTGGAAGGGTTTGTGGATATCTGAAACAATAGACATAGAATAAACATGTATGAATTATGAACTATTACATACCTGTTCCATATATGAAAGAAAACATAATGTAAATTTTAACAGGAAGACATGCACATAAGAAAAGAAATTACAGAATACAACTACGAAATACACATGAATCTTTTCAGCAGCAGGCCAACATTCAGCTTTGCCATTTTTTTATTAAGGGAAAATGTCAAAATACATAACCCAAATATCATGGGTTCCAAACCAATCTTCCTGTATTGAGGGTATATTTATAGTATCATCAGGATCTTGAGACCAACCTCGAAAACCTAAAATTAGTTACAAAATCGAGAATTAATCCTAACAAATTATGATCTGGCAGATTCGCCATGATCATAAACAAAACAGGAAATCATGATGGGATGGGCATGGTGGATTAAACATGAAATTTTGACATCTAGAAACCATGCCCGCTGGATAAAAATGATGGATCAAAGCACCTTCAACGGGCTGCAAAAGCTTCAATCGGACTTGCATCTTCTTCCTGCGAAATAAACCTCAGTCATATATCTTGATCTACGAGACATCCTAAGTGTCCAATGATGCAGCCTTTAGCCGATTTCAAAATCCCCCAACTTGATAAACTTATTTCTTATTTCCATTGAGAAATAATTTTCACCCGTAGATCTTGATCCACCATAAATATTAACCGTCCCATGGTGTGGCCCCTACTCGATTTCATAATCCTTCATTTTGTTAATCTTCATGCATGTTCCCATTGCGAAATCAACTTGGACCATAGAGCAAATCCCTGCCACGATATTCATCATTCAAAGGTGTGGGGTCTACAAGATTTCACAACCCCGAAATATGTTATCTTTCGTTCATATTATGGGTGCGAAATGCACACCCACCATAGATCTATTCATGTTGTTGATTTGGGCCGTCGAAAGTTGTGAAGTCTACCAAGTTTCGCATATCGGGAGACCTACTTACCTTGTGCACATGTTCCCATTTTCTGAATTGTCGATCTTAGGAAGACATTCTCCGAGCCATTAATCTGAGGTAAATATGCGGCCTGTAGGAAGCCAAAGGCAGGATCCTGACTTTTCATAACCAAAACTTCATATTTCCGCTTTTTGATATTTTCCTTTCCACCCTTTTCTTTCCGCACCATTGATCTATCTGGAAGCTCTCTGAACCATCCGATCTCGGACTGTAGAATATAGAAGTTCGTTTATCCAATTTTGCAACCTGAAAATTTACCTTTTCTTCTTCCACCTTTAGCAGAAAGAGGAACGTTGATCCTCCAAATTTCTTCACTGAAACTTCTCCTCTTTTGCATCCGCCTTTTTATTTCCCCACCATTGATCTGTGCGGGAGCTTTCCAGATCGCTGATATGGCAGACCGCAGAAGGAGGAATTTTTGACCTTTAAGACCAAATTCTCATGTGCTCTGCTTTCCTCCTTTCCACTCTGTAGCGGAAAGCAGAAATGCCAACTCTTATGATCAAATTTTGGCCCTTTCCGGTTCCGCCTTATAACTTCCTACTTTTTCTGGGCTGTTGATTTTTTGCGAAAACCTTTCTGAACCGTTGGATCTTGGAGTGTGGAAAGTGGAATTCGGGCTTACTACTTTTTATAACCAAGTTTTTACCTCTTCCGCCCCCGATTTTTTCTTTGCGGAAATTATTTGTGGCCTTTGATCTTCTTTGTTGTGCATCTAGGTCATTCATTTGTTGTCACCATTTAACCTGGAGTAGATTTCTTCATTCTTATTCATTACCAAATTTGAAAATTTGAATTTTTCAATTTTTTTGTATTTCCAACTTAGAAATGATCCTTTAAAATACCTGCATAATCTCATTAGCATTGATCAAGGTCATATGATAAGGAAATTTCCAAACCGTATTCCTCCATTTACTGGCAAAATCCCTTGCCAACTATTTAGCCCAAAAATGGTGCTAACTGAGACATTGAAGGATTCCACTTCCATTGGTTTACATGTGTCTGAATGCACTAGATTCAAGACCCCCTTGGATCTACTATTATTAGTTAGAAAGGATCCCTTGGCATTCTTGCAAAGTATAAATCTTCTAAAATACCTTCATGTTGAAGCTTTGGAGTACTTAGAAGTAATCTTTTGCAATCTTCATCAATTTTGTCTTATTTTCTTCTCTTTTGATGACACTGATACACAAAGTGACCAATTGTAAAACCCTTGTAACATTTGATCTTTGAAAGATCCTTCTTCTTTTGTTTTGGTGTCGATCTCCTATTTTTCCTTCTTCTCACCATTTATTACTTTTATTTTCTTTTGAGAGCATTGGAAAGCATAGTGACCAAGCTTCTGACACTTGTAGCATCTTACTTCTGAAAGATTTTGTTGATGTTGAACCAGGGTTGATTCTTCTCTGGAATCTCTCTTCTTCTGAAAATTTCATCTACTCCCTTTTCCTTTCTTTTGATATTGGGTTTTCATGTTCCTAGAAGCACCACTATCCACTTACAAGATATCATTGATAACTAAAATAGTCCCATTAAGAGAATATACAAAAAAATACTAGAGTTCTTCTGGAATTTCAACATCATCCCTCATGTCTTCCATTCTGGACATATTTTTGACAAAATGTGAAAACTTGACCTATAAACCCTAGCAACAACTTAGTAAAAAATGAAGTTTGGAAAAGATAAAATTGGCCTCCACAGATATATGCGCCCTCCTAGGGTGAGTTCCAAAATGCTAAGTTCTACCCCAATTTATTGACAGGAAGACTCAAAACTAGAATCCCTAGTTCTTGACCCCAACAAAGACAAGTCAAAATTAAAAATTCTCAAAAATGAAATCTACTTCCATAGATAAGTGCACTCTCATAGGGCGAGTTACAATGTGGTATTTCCAAGTCCAAACTATGGAGAGAATTATCTAAAATTGGAATCCTTAGTTTCCATATTAGGGCACAAATAGTCTCTAACAATGGCATCTATTCATAACTAATTCTCTGATACCATACCGGTGTTTTTAGCTTTCGCAGTATATTTTTCATCTCTTTCAACTTTACTTCATTATTCATTTCATCCCACAATTATATCATTATTCATTTGTAATAGAAGTAAAACAAGGATCACTTAAAGATAACCATGCACAAGAGACATAGATTTTACCTTGAGAAACCCAAACCAGAAAAAACCCAACAAATGTTTCTCAAAAGAAATAATTAATCCAATACAAGAACAATATCAATCATGAACATTAATCCCTAGCACAAGATTGTGTTGTTCTTCCACAAGAAACCCCAAGGAACCTTGAGAGAGAGATGATAAGATAAACCCCAAAAATTACTTCAAGAGATCTTCACTTGTCCTCGAGAAGTGTGCACCAATTGAGAGAGATGAGCTTGTGTGTTGTGATCAAAATGAAGTGTGGAGGCATGTTATCTATATTCTTCTTTTCACTAGAAGTTTCCATAACTATTCCGTCTTGTATTTTTTGAATTTTTTATTATTATTTATATTTCAAGGTGACTTGTCATTTTGTCTTCTAGGGTCAATTTACCCTTTTATTGGGGTAGTTGTGTTTTTCCTTGCTTTCCACTTTATTTGGGAATTATTCAATGGATTGTCTTGACTTCTTTGGATATTTCTTCATCATATAAGAGTTATCTTTGTTGATGTCTTGTCGCATGTCAATCCATTCTCTCATGTATATTTCTAATGTAGATTTGACCATACTTGAAGAAGTCCCAGACACTTATTAGAGGCAATTCCAAATACAATGCCACATAAAACATTAGAATTTTTTTTGTCTCACTACAAGTGATGAATTCCTTGTCACATAGACAAGTCAACTCACTCTACTAGAATGGATCACTTCTTCACAAAGTACTTCCATGCACTATGGCGTCTAGACTATTATCACTCAAGCCACTTCACATGAAAAGAAAAAGACTAAGCATCCAAGACACAAGACAAATATAGTCAATTAACATGACTATATCAGAGGGATATCAAGGGGACATTCTCTATCAACTATTGGTTAATTTACTCGACCAATGTGGGAGAATGATCTGCAGAACATTTTCCTGATGCTGAAACCTTGGATCAACAATTGGTGGATATTGAGTATGGATATTCCATCACTTACTCCATTTTGAAGGAGGTTAAGGTGTCCCAATCAGACATTACAACATGCATGGTAAGACACCTTTGAGCCAGGTTTTGATCCCTACACTATGATTGTGAGATCTTTCAGTGTGTAGGGTTCTCTTATGATCTAGGAAAATGCACAAATTGTTGATCCAATGGCTAAGGAATAGCTAGGTGTGAGTGTACCACCCATGATATATATAGAATTGATTTATTCTATCCATGATACTTCCAATTGTATAGAGGATGATATTTGTGATGATGAGATCGACTTCATCCATGACCCTTCAAGTTATTCATTAGATGGAGGACGCACTGAGATTATTTCTAGAGTTGCATCTAATGGGAGTATTATAGAGTATAGATCCATGGATTTTAGATTCTATCAGACATAGGGAGTTTCCCTTGATGTTACCCTTTCTCTAATATTCTCTTGGGATGTGGGGGTTGACACAATTTAGGATAGTTAAGTTGCCATAGGATTTGAGGTGCATGGGAGGGATTCTCATGATGACCCTTTATAGTTTGATTACTATACCACAAGCCTTGCATCCTATGGGGAGGCTTCATCTTGCATTGAGATATGATTATCTTTGCAAGTTTTCATGGTCAAATTAATGATGTGGTACATGTTACCACCTATGTTGTACTTATTTGGACTTTCAGTGAGCCACTAAATAGTGAATAAGTTAGATATTCATTTATAAGATATTCAGAAGTCCATGTAGGGCCAATTCTGACCCCTTTTTTAAAATTTACACATGTTCATACCCGATGGGAAATTGTAGTAAAGTGTCATAGAATGATGACTTATGTAAAAGTATTGGATTTCCTAGGACTTACTCACCAATAAAATTAATATAGATTTTTTTTCCTTGTTAATATAGGTTGTTTTTAAGCGACTCATAATTTTCGAGTTTTTTACTCAATCCTCCAAAGTTGGAGTGGTCATTATGGTGGTTAGGTATTAGGAGCTTATTAAAGTCTAGGTGTCAAAGGATATTACCATGCTAGTCATTATTTTTGAGACATATGAACATGTACTAAGTAACCCCTAGGTTTTTAAAAATTTATGCTAATAATTTTTTTTCCCATAAAAGGGACAAATTTTGTAATGTTTTAATTGAAAAAATTATAAAATTCATAAAAGTGCCGCTAGGGGTCAAATTTTTCGATGGGGGTGCTCGTTTTTTACTTAGAGTAACCACTCAACCCCTAAACCCACTTTTGAGAGAAAATTCATGATTATTCATCACTTATTAATATTGTTTCTCTTCTCATAAAATTGTAGAGACTTGTGTGTAGATGAGCCCATGCAACATAGTAAAAATATTTAAAGCTCACTATTTGACAACTCCCTTGATTCAGTGCAAGGAAAATTATTTGATTATATCCATTGTATGCCTATGATAGATAATATGAATGATGAGGAATCCGGTGCTCGAATTTCCACTGCATATCCTCCCATCAACTTCTTGAAAGTCCCAGGTTTTCACAACTATCATATAGGTGAAAATATATCTGGCTACTATTGACCTTTCAGGGAAGTGGTGAGTCAGACATCCAACACGCCATATATTTCCTTAATGTTTTGGTTTACTTCAATGTTTTCTTTGAAGATAATATGATGGATATGTTTTCTATTACTCTGCAGGGAAATGCTTATTATTGGTATTTTAAGGGCCTTCCAAATAAATGTATTACTTCCCTTTCGAGTATTCCGTAGAATATTTCGACACAATGGCATAATGTTGGGTGTAGTATGGAAGCATTGGACAATACCCTTGAAACTTTATTTACTGTCTATGTGTCTTGGATAGAGTATCATGAGGAAAACCATGAATCACCTCGTCTCATCATCATAGGAAATGAAAACTATTGGGAGATGCCTCAAAGTGATTTCAATGAAGGAGAGATTCAACAATTTATTAAAGAAATTTGTGTCTTTCTCCCTAGAGCACAACATGATTCTAAATATGAATGAAGCAACCTTGATTGAAGACTTTATTGAAGGCGCTCCTCATTTCACATTAACCTAAAATACTGAAGATTTGGAGTATTCTCAAGTTTATTTAGCGATGATGAATAGAATTGTACTTTAGATTTTCTCAAAGAAACCATTACAACATCCTATAAATAAAATTATGATGAAGTTTGTATGGTGTATGATGACAGTCCTCCATGTTCTCCACATAAGGATGAAATTTTGGAGAGTCTACTCCCTTGCAACATTTTTGAAACCAAGCTTTTTTAGGAGGGTTATTGTGAACACAAGAAAAAAAAGCATATCTAAGAGCATGATGCAATTAATGAAGAACCCCCCATGTTTGACATGGAGGGGGATGATGACTATTGGGAATTTATTGAAAACCCCTTTTATGATATGTCTAGAGAAGGTAGTGTTGATTCATTGTATTTTGGAGTTTTGATTGAAAATCCCATCTATAGTATGTCCAGCGAAGGGACTATTGATCTTTTTATGGAAGAGGATCATGCAAAGTTCTCTTATGATCATTCAGAGTCATATACAAGTACTAGGAATGAAGACTTGTAGAAGTAGTGTAGTGAATACTCATATGTGATGTAGCAAGTGGAATCTCAGTCTCATCCTTCATCTTCACATATAGAGGTTCCTTATGATTTGGAGCATACTGGGGCTTACATAGAGAGTTATCATTCGATAAGCCTTGTGGATAAGTATGATGGGGTGGTTGATCTACCTCATCATACATATTTGTATATCAATCATATCCATTGTTGGATAGAAGAAGCACGCGGGGGGAAATCCCCAGTTTGGGAAGCAGTTTGATGATGTATTACATGCCTATGACTTGCTATCCATCCCTCCCATCTTGAATCATCATGCAAGTTTGCATTTATTAATAAAGGTATCATTGTTTTGGTTGGTAACCAAACACAATGGAATTTTTTTTAATATTGATAAAATGTTAAGGTGGTTGCACTGGATTTATCATTTCGCATAACATTTTGGTTATGTTATGCTTAGAGTAGGAGAATAATCTCCCTAAAGTGAGCATTTATTTTCTGCATTTATTTTTTGTACTTAGGAATAATACTCTCTTCTATTAGTTAGTTTCATTGGTTCCTTTAGATAAATCAACTTATGGTTCATTGGATTTCTATAAGAGCATGTGCTACTGAAGGGTTGGCTTTCCAAAGTTTATATGTTTTTACATGAAACCAAAGATTCTAGATTTCTCGCATCGTCTCCTTGCCTACATACCAAATCAAACACATGCCCCGCAGTTGGAGCCAGATGTTACCACCTAAGTTGTACTTAGTTGTATTTTTGGTGAACCACCAAAGAATAAAAAGTTAGTTGTTCATTTATCAGAAGTTCAAAAGTTCAGACGTCCATGTAGGGCCAATTCTTGCCCATTTTAAATTTTTTTCACATGTGCATACCCCACGGGAAGTTGTAATAAATTGTCTTAGTATAATGTCTTATATAAAAGACTTGAATTTCCTACAACTTAATCATCAATCCGACTACTCTAGAGTGGTTTTCCTTGTTAGTTATAGGTTTCTTTTAGGCAAGTTATAATTTTCAAGGTTTTCACTCAATCTTCCAAAGTTGGAGTGATTTTCTTGGTGGTTAGACCTTAGGAGGTTAATAAAGTCTAGGTGTCAATGGATATTACCTTGCTAGTCACTATTTTTGCGTCAAATGAACATGTATTATGTCCCCTCTAGTTTTTTTTTTTAATTTTGCACTAATTAAAAATTTCTCTTAAAATGAACAATTGTTTTTGTTGTTTTAATTGTAAAAAATAGAAAAATCATGAAAGTGGTGTTAGGGGGTCAAATTTTCCATTGGGGTGCTTTTTTTATAATAAAAGAACCCACTTAACCAAACCCACTTTTGAGATAAAACTCATGATTATTTATCAATTAAAGTGATTTTCTCTCGAAAATGGCTAAAATGACATAATAAAGTCAAAATCAGCATCCCACAATAAAAGGATATGTGTCCTAGACATGTTTCAGTTGGATTGAGGATAGTATCTGAGATTAATTGAGTCTAAATCATAGTGTGTGGAATCAAATCCAAGTGAGAGATAATTAACTCATGAAGAGGGGATCACATTTATCAAAGGAAGGAAACAATTCCTTATGTGGGATCTTGGCAATGGATGAGAGGATATCCCAGTGAAGAGGGGCACACCTCTTGAGAGGTGGTGCCATCCTCTTGAAGTTAACTCTCAATCAAATCCCTAAACTCTCTCCTTAACTCACCCTCTCATATCCATTGGCTAATGTTCCCTTCTCAACTCAATTTTTGTATAAAAGCAAGGCATTCAATTCTTCTTTTCTCATGGTCAGAGGACTGAAAGGATGCTCAAGTTTTGTACTTGTAACGTGTAATATTTTATGGAATAATATAATTCTTTGGAGGCAAATATATGGTGTCAAGCATCATTGTGTGTGGATGAACATTGCATAGCTTATGAGGTAATCAACATTTGCTTGTGTTTGTTGTACTTGACTGGATAACTATGGTCCTGCAAGGGGAGCTATCCCTTATTAGGGTAAGTTATTTCTTTCTTGATTACTCCTTACTGCTTAGTTACATTATATCTTCTAGAAGTACATGTGATTTTTGGTTAAATGCATGTGTTCTAGGTTTCTTTTGGTATTTAACACCCTTGATTTTAACCATTTCTTTATGCAAGAATTTATAAGTGGATCCATGCATCTAGATTAAAGGGATGGTTGATCTTGTTTGAATTCTCCAAATTTGAAGCACTTTCGAGGAGCATAGTGCCTCCGCTTTCCAATGGCAGACTCCATGACCCAAAGTTCCTAAGATTCCAACACTCTTTCTATTTCTCTCTCCTTCATCTCTTATTTATTTTTCTTTTGGTTATGGTTATTCACATGCATAAGTAAATTAGTATTATTTTTAAAAGAATATCTAAATGTTGATTTGTTTAAGTATGTACCTAGATCTACAAGTATAAAGAATTATTTTCATAGTAGATCTAGTTTTGTTTAAGTACTTGTGCTTATTTTCTATCCTTTAGTATTTGAATTTTCTTCACTTTTAAACGTCTTATCTAAAAATTTGAGTGCTTTCAGGCGGCTATTTATTCACTTTTAACAAACACGTAAGAGGAAGTGCTACCAAAAATTTGGAGATTCGGGCCATCGAGGGCCTCCCATAGAAATATACCTCGATCCCTTCTTATATTGAAAACTTGTAAGACTTTGGATACTGATTTATCAAGGACCAAAGGTATCCACCTTAAAAATTGTAAAATACTAATAAAGGAAAGTGGGATACTCATCACCCACATTCCATCCCCCCTACGGATATGTTTCATTTCATGGTGTGACATGTTTTGACTCTTTTTCTTTCTTCTTCCAGTTGCTAGTGTTTAGTTAGTTTCTTTTCATAGATTAGTTGAATTTAATTTCAATTCCCTTTTTAGTTTGCAATAAGTTAATGAACTCATCTGTTATGCTTTCATGAAGTATGCTCTTGTTTCCACTAAAAAGGATTACCTGAGTAAGAAGTTTACAATCAGAAAAAATATTTGTGGCTTTAGTTTAATTACATAATAGTTTACTTTCATTTTAGTTATTATAACGAACTTCGACCTTGCATCCATGATAATGCTCTTTGATGGTCCCAAGATTTACTGACCTTTAGTCATAATGAGAAAAGGGACACTTTTGGGCTATATTAATAGCGCAATCTATTAGAACTTATTCTCAAAAACTAAGTGGTTGTACTGAACATACTAAGTAGTTAGGGACTACTCCAAGCAGATTATGTCTCGCCCCATTGGATAATTGGTAATGTTTCAGTGCACTCATTCTAGAGGATAACTTTTCTAGTGGGATAAATCTAGAACTCACCCACTCTTAATCAACTCATCCTAGTAACTAAAACCGACCAAGATACAATTGCAATACATTTCCCATTATAACATCACTTTTCACTTCTCGGCACATGTCTACAATCATTATTTTCTTAAATAAATTTACATGTTGTGAATTTTTTACTACCAAATGTTATTAAGTTAAAACTTGTTGCAATTATCGTTTCAGTAACTCATTTTAACTCCTAGAATTCACTTCCATCTTTGTAACTTAGAACTAAATGCCTTAGTTATTTTTCTTAGGTACCCCCCTTGGCTCCGCTATGAGTTGGCCTAGATGGAAGAGTCAAGAATCAAGTGACGACTCGAGACTCAAGAATTTCCCCAAGGTCACATCTAGTGGCTTTAATATTTATTCCACGTTACTCGAGGTGCATATCAGGTGACAACATAATTTGGTGTTGTTGCCAAGGATAATTCTTTTTATTCTCGGATTACAACTTTTGTTCTCTCCTTTTTTGTTTTTTCATTGTTTGATGAATATTTAGATTAGATTTTTAATTTTCATTCAACGAATCCACTGACTTTTTTCATGTTCATAAATATATAAAAAAAAAAGAAAAAATCAAATTTTTGTGAGAAATTTAATTCATATTTTTCTTCTCACATGGTGACTCGTTTGAAGGGATAAAACCTTGTTTCTCAAAAAATTGTTGAGACTTGTTGTGTGTAGATGAGCCCATGTGACATCATAAAAATATTTAAAGATCACTATTTGACAACTCCCCTTATTTAGTACAAGACACATTCCATGATTATTTTTGATGTATGCCACTGATAGCCAATATGGATGATGAAGAGTCTAGTGCTCAAATTTCCAGTGCATATCCTCCCATCGACTTCTTGAAAATCCTTGGTTTCCCAACGATCATAGTGGTGAAAATATATCTGGTTATCTATAGACCTTTCATGGAAGTGGTGAATCAGAGATCTGGCATGTCATATCTTTCCTTAAGGTTCTAGATGAATTCAATATTTTTGTATGAAGCTAATATGATGGAGATGTTTTCGATTACTATGTGGGGAAATACTTATTATTGGTATTTTAAGGCCTTGCAAATAAATGTATTACTTCCCTTTTGAGCTTCCTTAGAATATTTTTGAGGTAGTGGAATAATGATGGGTGTAGTATCAAAGCATTGGACAAGACCCTTCATTTTTTATTTACAGTATACTTGCCTTGGATAGAGTATCATGAGGAAGACCTTGAATCACCTCGTCTCATTATGATAGGAAACAATAAATATTTCAGTGAAGGAGAGATTAAGTAGTTTATTAAATCACGTCTTGCCTTTCTCCCCAAATCACAACATGAATCTAAAGATGAGCACATCTATGACGATCCCTTTGAAGAGCTTCATGAAGCACCCTTTATTGAAGAAATTGTTGTAGACCCTCCTCATGTCACATTAACATAAAATATTAAAGACTTGGAGTAGTATTAAGTTTATTTTAGTGATGATGATCACAATTTTACTCTACATTTTCCCAAGGAAGAAACCATTACAAAATCCTACTCCCTTGCAACATTTTTGAAACCAAGTTTTCTTAAAAGGATTATTGTGAACATGAGGAAGACATGCATAACCGAGAGAATGATGCGATTAATGAATACTCACCCATGTTTGACATGGAGGGAAATGACGACTATTGTAAATTAATTGAAAATCCCTTTTATGATATGTCTAGAGAAGGGAGTGTTGATTCAAAGTATTTTGGAGGTTTTATTGAAAATCCCATCTATAATATGACATAAAAGGGAGTGTTGATCTTGGTATGGAAGAGGGTCATGCAAATTTCTCTTATGATGATTCAAAGTTATTTACAAGTACTAGCAATGAAGAATTGGACAAGCATTGCAGTGAAGAGTCAGATGTGAAACAGACAGTGGAACATCAGTCTCAAACTTCATCTTCACATACATGGGTTCCTTATGATTTGGAGCAAGCTTGGGTTTACAGAAAGATTTATTATTCGACAAGTCTTGTGGATAAGTATGATGGAGTGGTCGATCTTCCTCATCATATAAATTTGTATATCAGTCCTATCCAATCTTGGATAGAAGAAGCATACGCAGGAACTCACAAGTTTGGGAAGTAGATCAATGATGTATTACATGCCTATGATCTCCCATCTATCCCTCTCATCCTGAATTATCATGCAAGTTTTCATTTCTTAATAAAAGCATCATTGTTTTGGCTAGTAACCAAGCACAAGGGATTTTTTTTAATATTGATAAAATGTTAAGGTGGTTGCATTGGATTTATCATTTCACTTAACATTTTGATTATGTTATGCTTATAGTAAGAAAATATGATCCTTAAAGTGAGTATTTACTTTCTACATTTCTTTTATGTACTTAGGAATAATAGTATCTTTGATTAGTTGGTTTCAATGGTTCCTTTGAATAAAGCAACTTATGGTTCATTAGATTTCTATAAGAGCATGTGCTACTAAAGGGTTGGATTTGCAAAGCTGAGATGTTTTTACACAAAAATAGATATTTTGGAGATCTCACATCCTCTCCTTTCCTACAGAAGAAATTGAGTACATGTCCCACAGTTTGAGCTAGATGTTACCACCTAAGTTGTACTTAGTTGGATTTCAGTGAGCTGCAAAAAAATGAACAAGTAAATTGTTCGTTTCTTAGGAGTTTAGAACTCCATGTGGGACCAATTTTGACCCCCTTTTAAAAATTTTTCCACATGTGCATACCCCAATGGAAATTGTAATAAAGTTTCGTAGCATGATGACTTCTGTAAAAGACTTGGATTTCCTAATACTTAATCATCTATCCGACTACTTTAGAGTGTTTTGTTCTTGTTAATTATAGGGTTCTTTAAGGCAAGTTATAATTTTCAAGCTTTTCACTCAATCCTCGAAAGTTGGAATGGTCGTCTTGGGGGTTAGGACCTAAGAGGTTATTAAAGTCTAGGTGTCAATGTATATTACCATGCTAGTCACTATTTTTAAGTTATATGAACATGTACTGAGTCTCCCCTATATTTTTTTAAATTTTGCGCTAGTAATGTTTTTCATAAAATGAGCAACATTTTTAATATTTTAATTGTAAAAATTAGAAAATTCATATAATTGGTGCCAAGGGGTCAAATTTTCCACAGGGGTGTTCGTTTTCTAACTTAGAGCACCCACTTAACCACTAAACTGACTTTTAAGATAAAATTCATTATTATTTATTACTTAAAGTGATTTTCTCTCGAAAATTGTTAAAAAGATATAATAAAGTCAAAATCAACATTCCATAATTAAAGTAGATGTTCCCCAAACATGTTTCAGTTGGATTGAGGATAATATTTGAGATTTCTTGAGTCTAAATCAGTGTGATTGACATCAAATCCAAGTAAGGACAAGTCAACTCATGAAGATGGGGCACATCTATCCAGGGAAGGGCGTAATTCCTTATGTGGAATCATGGCAATGGATGGGAGGATATCCCAATGAATATGGGCACACTTCTTTAGAAATGATGCCATCCTCTTGAAGTTAACTCTCAATTAAATCCCCAAACTCTCTCCCTAACTCACCCACTCATCTCCAGTGGCTAATACACCTGTCTTGGCTCAATTTTGTTATAAAAGCAAGGCTTTCACCTCTTATTTTCTCATGGTCAGAGGACCAAGAGGATTCTCAAGATTTGAAGTTGTAACTTATAATATTTTATGGAATAATAGAAGGCTTTGGAGGAAATTCTATGGTGTCGGGCATCATTGTGTGTGGATGAACATTGCATAGCTTATGAGGTATTTAGTATTTGCTTGTATTTGTTGTACTTCCCTGGTTAATTGTGGGCCTACAAGGGGAGCTATCTCTCAGTAGGGTAAGGAATTTCTTTCTTGATTATTCCTTATTGCTTAGTTACATTAGATATCCTAGAAGTACATGTGAATTTCGCTGAAATGCATGTGTTCCATGTTTCTTTCGTAGTAAAAACCCTTTCTTTTAACTGTTTCTTTGTGCAATAATTTATAAGTATTTATGAGTATCTAGCTTGAAGGGATGGTTTATTTTGTTTGAATCCTCCAACTTTCAAGCACTTCCGAGGAGCATAGTCCCTTCTCTTTCCACCATAAAACTCCATGAACCAAAGTTCCTAGGCTTCCAACACTCTTTTTATTTCTCTCTCATTCACTTCTTAATAAAATTTCTTTTGGTTTTGGTTCTTCATATGTTTAACTAAATTATTTTTCTTTTTAAAAGAATATCTAAAGGCTGATTTGTTTAAGTATGTATCTAGATCTAGAAGTATAAAGCAATATTTTCATTGTAGATCTAGTTTTGTTTAAGTATTTGTGCTTATTTTCTATCTTTCAGTACTTAAATTTTCTATTCTTTGAAACGTCTTATCTAGCATATTGAGTGCTTTTAGGTGGATTTTTTTTTTTACTTTTAACAAACAAGTAAGAGAAAGTGTTACTGGAAATTTGGAGATTCGGGCTATCCAAGGCCTCCCTGAGAAATATACCTCGATCATGTCTTATACTAAAAACTTGTAAGCCTTTGGATCCTGGTTTATCAAGGACCAATGGAATTATAGCAAATTTGAGGTCTAAAATGGGTTTCCTAATGAAAATAATAACATAATATTTCTTAATTTTGAAGAGAGAAAAAAACTACTTTTTTCATTCATATTTTCAACATATCTCCCTATCACCTAGCTTTTGTAGTACTAGCCTCAAATTGCATCACTTATCTCAGGATAAAACAATAGTTGGATAGCACAATCAAATAATAGGTCTGCCATGTATCAAATACAATAAAGATCCTATTCTAATGTACCTCAAAGGTACTCAAACATATGACTAGTAGAAAGCATAAAATACAGCAGGCCTGGTCAAAGACCAACTAGCTACTTACGCAAAGTAGCATCATGATTCATATGGATCCAATCTAGAATAAAGTTTCTCTAAACTATAAACCATGGATTTTAAATCCATCACCTACAACATTATACAAAAAATTTGTAATAACATGCAGAAAGAAAGACTTATATTTTCTTTCACTCTTCAACATTTGTTGACTTCTTGAATCTTCTTCTATATGGAGAAGTTCTCTGTCATATTTCCATTCTCTGTGATGTTATACAAGTCATTATCACTTTCTCAGTGACCCTTCTCTTTATATTGCAACACTCCAACTACCTCTCTGAGAGTTTTAACTGTTTCTCTGACAATCTAGACTATAACTATTCTTGAGTATCAATAGTCTCTGAGACTTTGACCATGTATCTATTCATGTGGATTCTCTCCACAAGATATCATAGCCCCTAATTTCCTAATTCATGTGACATGACTAACTGATGGGGATTTTATCTGACGCTACCTATGAAGACACACCAATACTCCCTCTTCAACTGGAGGGGTTTTTCTGTACTATTCCAAGCTTGTCCCTTATAGAGGCTTTAGTAAGAATGCTAGCAATGCTTCTCATATGTGGATATGTACCATGTCTCGAATATAACTTACTAGAAACCTCAAAAAACTTTACTTCTTTTCAACATGCTCTATCTAGCGAAGCACATGTGATATTCCTTGATCACTATACTAGCCAGATTTCATATATCTTTGAAACTCTATTTGACTGACCAAGGAATATCTAAGTCCACTTACACATGTACCAAGTAGGTACCACAACACACGCTATGTACATGTATATGTACATACTGTAAAGCACATTGTCACGTCCCCGTCCCTCAACCGGCGAAGAGGACGCAACGAACACAACAACACAGCCGGGCAAATGGCCCCATGAACATAATCAAAGGAATCAATGCTGGACATAAAATTTACAAGCATACACAGATGAAAAACTCTTCAATCATACAGCGGAAGAAACACAAATACATTCCAGCATTTGACATCAATATAAATTACAGATATGAAGTAACCAGCAGTACTTATCTTTTGATGAAGAATTCACCCGCAACCAGCTACGTCACTGCAACGTTCCACCCAACCATAGGCCAGCGTGCTCATCAGTCTCTCAGCAACGCTGCCACCCCCGAGCTGGGCATGATTCCTCCGGAATAAGGGTCAATCGTAAGCTTAGACATAGCCAAGGGGACATAAATAACAAACCAACACAGCTGGGTTTCACAGGCTTTCAACAAACAAGCCAAGCCAGCACAGTTCAAGGCTCAACCACTGCATACCAGCAGCAAACAACTTCATTCACTGCTCTGTGATGAAGGCATAAACAACAGGGTGTCAACCCCAAACCAAAAGAAGACACAGCTTAGCCCGCTAAGTAGCTTAGAGCTGGTTTTGGCCCTAACGTGGCCAAAAAAACCCAGCCCAAATACTCATTGGCCCAAAACGCAGTTGGACACCACAGCCAACAAAAATGCATCAGCATACACATTACCAGTGACGTGGGGAGCAACGACCCATTTTGCACAACTAAAGCTACTGGGAAAACATATGTGGACCATAATGCAGACGAATTCATAGTTTCCTGACCTGTGCGTGAGGAACCGTAATGCGGAACCCCACCTTCAGCCCATGAGGAAAAGATTCAGCCACTCCCTTCACCAATCCGCAGAAGAAAACGACGTGGGTAAAACCCAAGAAATTCCTGTGTGCGAAAATGAGAAATGGGAGGGAAATTATCTACGTGAGAATGCACAGCAGTCAGGAGGACGTGAAATTACAGTGCGTGGGTGCTCAGCAAACTCATGGAGCCAAGGAAATGTCTGCGTGAGACCAAACCATCCCCCAGCCTGTGCGTGAGGAGCCAACAGACCAAAATCGTGGTGAGAGTGAACTGACCAGGGAAGGGTGCGTGAGGGAGAAGAATGGGTAGATGTGGGTGGAGTGAGCAAGTGGGTAAGGCTGAAAGCCTGCCACAACCACCACCACTTCAGCAATAACTCCCCCAACCACCAGCTGAAGCATTAAAGAGGTTAACAAGGGAAGATGGAAAATCAACAAGGTGACAAAACATGGGTTTTTCCCCCATAACCAAGGTTTGACATCCCCCTCCCTTATCCTTTGGAAATCATGCCCTTTTCATTTAACGTTGCACTGCCATAGCTGGTTTTGGTTTATTTTAATTGATGTACGGGTTTACATGATGCCGAATTTTAAGGTGCCTTATAGCACAGCATACCATCGGCAATTATCCCCATTGCCGAAACATACACAACAAAATCTATGGTGGGGATTTTGCCTTGAGCTCCTCACCACGATTTAATTACAACATGCAAACAGGGTCAAAACTGGGGACATTACATTCCCCTCCCCCTTGGAATAACACCGTCCTCGGTGTTCCATTACGTATATACAATACATATACAATTGCACATCAAAATTTCAAAATTGCAGATCTATACTACATTCAATCATCTACTTTGAACGTTCACGACCAAGCCTCTTGGCTTCCATGGACTTTTCCTACTGGTTCTCATCTTCTTGCTGATCCCGAAGTTTAGGAACTTTGCGGGTATTTCCCTCATCCTGTTCCCTCATTGGACAGTCCCGGCGTAAATGAAGTCCTTTGCATCTCCAGCATCTCACTGGCTGCTTCATCTTGACCTGCTCAATTTCCTTTGAGTCTTCATGCCTGGACCGTTTCCTATTGGGTCGCTTGGACAATTGTTTCATTGCTGATCCACCTCCCTTTCCTTTGCCAATTGCTCCCAGAAGGCTTTTCACCTCCCTTTGCAAACCAATAGAGTCTTGCAAAATCTGGTGGTTCATTTCACTCTGCCTTTTCTGTATCCTGAGCATCTCCCCAAGATTCTCTTGGGTCTTGGCAATCACCTGAAGGAGACTTCCAGCCAATTCCAACAACTTCTGATCTGCTGCCATGATCAACATGCACCACCTGGTTTCACTTTTCTCACCTGTGGAATGCACCATTGAAATTCTATCAGACCAAGCATAATATAGATATTAAAATTAGTCAGTTAATTACCCAATTGGCATGAGAGTTCAAGTTCCATTAAGGAAACTTTCATATTTTTCATGCCTTTCCCCAACAGGCACATGAGCTCCTTCATGTCCATTCCTGGGCAGGGAATTAACTATTC
>LPNX010349198.1:79168-152824 GCA_001517045.1 Pseudotsuga menziesii
TGAGCTTTCCAGGACTGTCACATGTCCACATGCACCTCTAGGATGCTCTCATAGTCCTCGCTTCCAGTGACACCTATATCCAAACATTGGATAATTCACATGTTTAGTTTATTCTCATTAGTTTTCATCTCTAGAACAAGAGCTTAAAACATCATATCCAAATCATATACTCATGTATATTCATAAGCAAGACAACCCAATACTTATCTGTATTGTGCATTTCCTCGTTCATCCACGGGATCCTGCTTCGCTTTGCAAGCCTTGGGATCTCCTATGGACTCAGATGTTAGGTCAGCATGTCGGCTGCTCCACAACATCAAATAATGAATGTCCAGCCAGTACATAACCATGTCAACTGGGCTTGGAACTTTTACTGTGACCATTTCCAGGTCTAGGATCTACTATGGATCCTTAGGCATATCACAGCCCATCATACACTTATGTCAACAATGACACATACACTTATATCGCCATACACTTATACCAACATACACTTATATCAACCATTTACCTTTACCTTTAGCCTGTCAACACAAGCAACACAAGCAATACAAGCAAACTCATCAGCATCATTGCTCTAAAACTGTAATCACATTTCATATCATTCACTATCAAATATTGAGACACCAGGAGTGCGTCCACTCCCCAGAGTGTAATCAATATTGAAAACCCTTTCATGACTCGACATCGGAAAAGTGTACACTCTCTTCCGGTGTGTACCATGTAGGTCCTATTCATACTCAAGCAATCGGTCATCATGGAAAGAAATCAAAACATGTTCTGCATATGGAATTTAATAATTAAACATGCATATTCATAGCAAGGGTTACATAACACTTATCCACTTTCCATCGCAGCATGCCTTTATATCTGTTAGGCACCGTCAAGGAACTGGGAAAACTGAATGCTAAGCTGGTGAGCTCGCTGCAGAACTAGGAACACCTACACCAGAACTAGCCTAACTTCTATAACACCCACACACACACCCAGCACAAGGAATCAGTCCCTTCTCTGCTACACAGTCCCTCAGGCCCTGCATTCCCTTCTAGTGCTATCCCGGGGTTGTGGAGAAGAAAGCCAGCCCTCTAGCTCTGTCTGTGTGGTTTCCAATTACCAGGTTTAAGCAAACCAAGCCCCATCCCTGTTTCCTGGTTACGTTTCATATCCACAGACATCTCATTGACATAATCCAAACCATCTGACTCATGTTATCACCAAACATGCAGTGCAGATGAGACATTTTCAAAATGTCTAATGGAGTTTCACCCGAAACCCATTTCCAAGGGAAAACCTTCCCATGAAGTTTGGCTCTTGCAGGTCATCACACATGATCTTCCTGCAGTGTGTACTCTTAACACCTTCATCAAATAGCCAAACAGTTAATCATCACCTGATACCACAATCCAATTGATCATTTCATAACCAAGTAATGACATTAGCAATTAAATTCAACAAGAATTTTGCAATTCTATCTATTACAGAAATTGACTTGCTCAATTGTGGGTCTCTTATAAGCAGCATTACTATGCCCATTATAATTTTATGCTTACTATCATAACATGAATCCCCACTTACCATGTGTCCCTCCTGACACAATCTCACACAAGCCAACAATGATTAGTAGCCGTTAGTACCTCTTGAATCCGAAATCCACAATTCGAATTTAACAACCCGTACCAACTAATTTTCACAACCATGAGACTTTTTCTCATAAATGGTAGATTTTGGCATTGGTCAGGGTCTTACCTCTCACTTCCATGCTCGAATAATCTACCTGAAACATAAGCTTCAAACATCCAAACACAAGCTTATGCAAGCCAACAATGGCTAGTGGTTGTCAGCAATTTCTCAAATCCGAAATTCACAATTCGAATCCCAACAACCTATTATGCATATCATATGGTAGATTCAGGCATTGGTCAGGATCTTACCTCTCAATGCTGTGCTTAACATAATCTACCTGAAACATAAGCTCTCAACAACCAAACACAAGCTTATGCGAGCCAATAGTGACTAGTAGTTGTCAGCAATATTTGAAATTCACAATTCAAATTTAACAAGCTCTTTTACATGGTAGATTCCAGCATTGGTCAGGGTCTTACCTCTCAATTCCGTTCTCGAAATAATCTACCTGATACATGAGCTTCCATCAACCAAAAACTTGGTAAGTATGGATGCATATACTATCTCATTGCTACAACCATCACTGAAGCAATTCAAATACTTCAAAGGTTAGTCACATTAGTGTTCTCAAAGCTCATTTACGTCATGTAATCATTATCATACTAACATTGCAAGGTATAGTCATATCATTCATGCAATTAAATGGAGTGGTTAGATACTCCTTACTTCACAAGCATATCATTCATACCACCTTGCTTTTCAATAGAGCATTTCTTGCAGCCAATTGATCATGACTATCCTGCATTCATAGCAACCTTCGAAACAATTCCAGAATTATCATTAATTCACCATTTCAGTCATTAGTTAGTCCGCATACCACATGCATTCATCTCAATGCATTCATGCCATACATCACAACATTGCACCTACACTTATGCATTTAGTCATTCACACCCTTCATAGGCATACATCCAATGCATAACGACAAGATTCATAAAATCTTTCTAATGCATGTCCATTCAACGCTACCTTGCATTGATTCAGGAATACTATGCATTCAACCATACCATGGCCTAACCATGACTACCTCATACAGGATGCATTACTATAATCAATATCATTAACATATATAGGAAGGACACCTTTCTACATTCCAACATTCACATGGTATGAGGTCTCTTACCTTTACCATTCCATGGAATCTGTCATAAGCAACTCTTACCTGCATGGGTCTTACTTACACCCTTGACATGACCACTTTAGTTGGTCCTTTGCAGGAGATTGCAGCATTTGCTCACCAACTATTGTCATGGACTTGTTGCCTTATCCCTTCTCTAGAGGGTTGCTGGTCTCGTTCATCAGCATCAGCAACATATTCATCCGGGTCCATGTCATCATTGGTGTTTCCACTAATGCCAACATCAAAGCAATGATCATCATTAGTGGTACATTATAATATATAAAATTTCCAATGTTCTTACCAACATGCAATATCCTATGCATGCAATACATATTCTCCTACATTTCAGCTATATACTTAGGAAATGTAGTTATAATTAGAAAGATAGGGTCTAATGAAAACTTCCCTTTCAAATCCATCATCTTCTCGTGGAATTCCTCTTCCACACAGCAGTTGGTTGACTTCATAGTCCTTGCTGCCCCTGGGCATGCAACTGTCCAAATTTGTCCATTTGACAACAGTGGCCATTATTAGCACTTTGCTGCTCCAGGCTCAGATTCTGGTCACTTATCCTTGCTCCTTGTTGGATAAGCTTTCCAACGCCTATTCACAGACGTCATTCCGATCTTGGATGTGAAAACCACGGCACTTCCAAGAATGAATACTTTCACCAATCTTGGCATTTTACACACAGCTGCATTTTGGCCGAGAATGTTAACTTCAGCCACCACACTTCCATTGCATCATTCATCTTTTATGAATTCTAGATTTGACTAAATTGCCCCAAACATAGAATCTTCTTCTCTCAAGAGCGACTGTCTCAGGGGGACGACGGCGGGTCGAGGGAAGCGCCCTCGTTTTTTTTTTTTTTTGTAAATCTATGCTTTTTGCACAATCTGGAGCATTAGCTCGCTGCCATTTTTCTCATTTTTCAGCCTTGAAAAACACTGAAAAACAGCCCAAAATTTCACTGAGAAACAGTTGAAATCGGCTCCCGGAACCATTGTTCCTTCCGTCGTATCGGCTCTCCAACCAATCTCCCTTCCGCCGTATCGGCTCCTCCGTCAATCTCCCAGCCGCAACGTTGGCTCCTTTCCCATTCTTTCCTCCGCCGAATCGGCTCTCGAACCAATCTTCCTTCCGCAACGACGGACGTCGGAGCATTCTTTCCTCTGCAACGGCGGATGTCGGAACATTCTTTCCTCCACAACGGCGGCTCTCCAGGAGTTTCAACCCTTCCGCAACTACGGCTCCCTGGAAGCTCCAACCTCCCGCAACGTCGGCTGACTTCCCATCGGATGCTGAACCGCTTTTCATCCGCAACGGCGGACGTCGGCTGACTCTCATAACATCGGACGTCGGGATCGCTTCGCCATCCACAACGGCGACACTTCCGGGATTCGTCCGCAACGTCGGAAGTTAACTTCATCCCCTCTTCCGCAACGGCAGACAGGGACTTCACGAAACCTTCCAACTGTTCCAATACTTAGGCAAAATTTCCAGCTTTCTTTTCGCATGTCGGCTGTCGGAACACTCTCTGCATCAGAAGCCTTATTGCTTCTTCACCCGCAACGGCGGAGCGCAAACCTTTTTCTCTTCCGGTTGGCCACCCGCTCACTTAGCCAAATTTCAAATTTTCCGCGACAGTGGCTGTCGGTGGTCTTTGCACATCGGAAGTCAGATGATTCTTACATCGGACGTAGATCACTTCGCCGTTCGCAACGTCGGCTCCCACATCAATCTCCCAACCTTCCGATTTCTCCAACACTTAGCCGAATTTTTAACCTTTCCGCGGCGTCGGCGATCGGATGGATCTTCAAAATTTCGGCGGCATCGGCGATCGGATGGATCTCAAGTCGGATGCAGGATCACTCCGCCATCTGCAATGGTCGGAGGGGAATATCGTCGTCTCACCCGCAACGATGGAGGTTAACTCCGTGAACCCTTCCGCAACAATGGAATTTCCACTTCCTCCATTGGTCCGACCGCTCACACTTAGACCATTTTCTGAGTCTGTCTGCTCACTACTGTTCTGCTGAACAGAGAAGGTGATTCTACCTTCTGTCACTGCATATTCTTGGCCCATAGAGGCCCATTGCTGCAACTCAGGGCTCTGGTACCACTCTGTCACGTCCCCGTCCCTCAACCGGCGAAGAGGACGCAACGAACACAACAACACAGCCGGGAAAATGGCCCCATGAACATAATCAAAGGAATCAATGCTGGACATAAAATTTACAAGCATACACAGATGAAAAACTCTTCAATCATACAGCGGAAGCAACACAAATACATTCCAGCATTTGACATCAATATAAATTACAGAGATGAAGTAACCAGCAGTACTTATCTTTTGATGAAGAATTCACCCGCAACCAGCTACGTCACTGCAACGTTCCACCCAACCATAGGCCAGCGTGCTCATTAGTCTCTCAGCAACGCTGCTACCCCCGAGCTGGGCATGATTCCTCCAGAATAAGGGTCAATCGCAGGCTTAGACATAGCCAAGGGGACATAAATAACAAACCAACACAGCTGGGTTTCACAGGATTTCAACAAACAAGCCAAGCCAGCACAGTTCAAGGCTCAACCACTGCATACCAGCAGCAAACAAATTCATTCACTGCTCTGTGATGAAGGCATAAACAACAGGGTGTCAACCCCAAACCAAAAGAAGACATAGCTTAGCCCGCTAAGCAGCTTAGAGCTGGTTTTGGCCCTAACATGGCCAAAACAACCCAGCCCAAATACTCAGTGGCCCAAAACGCAGTTGGACACCACAGCCAACAAAAATGCATCAGCATACACATTACCAGTGACGTGGGGAGCAACGACCCATTTTGCACAACTAAAGCTGCTGGGAAAACGTATGTGGACCATAATGCAGACGAATTCATAGTTTCCTGACCTGTGCGTGAGGAACCGTAATGCGAAACCCCACCTTCATCCCGTGAGGAAAAGATTCAGCCACTCCCTTCACCAATCCGCAGAAGAAAACGACGTGGGTAAAACCCAAGAAATTCCTGTGCGCGAAAATGAGAAATGGGAGGGAAATTCTCTACGTGAGAATGCACAGCAGTCGGGAGGACGCGAAATTACAGTGCGTGGGTGCTCAGCAAACTCATGGAGCCAAGGAAATGTCTGCGTGAGACCAAACCACCCCCCAGCCTGTGCGTGAGGAGCCAACAGACCAAAATCGTGGTGAGAGTGAACTGACCAGGGAAGGGTGTGTGAGGGAGAAGAATGGGCAGACGTGGGTGGAGTGAGCAAGTGGGTAAGGCTGACAGCCTGCCACAACCACCACCACTTCAGCAATAACTCCCCCAACCACCAGCTGAAGCATTAAAGAGGTTAACAAGGGAAGATGGAAAATCAACAAGGTGACAAAACATGGGTTTTTCCCCCATAACCAAGGTTTGACATCCCCCTCCCTTATCCTTTGGAAATCATGCCCTTTTCATTTAACGTTGCACTGCCGTAGCTGGTTTTGGTTTATTTTAATTGATGTACGGGTTTACATGATGCCGAATTTTAAGGTGCCTCATAGCACAGCATACCATCGGCAATTATCCCCATTGCCGAAACATACACAACAAAATCTATGTGGGGCTTTTGCCTTGAGCTCCTCACCACGATTTAATTACAACATGCAAACGGGATCAAAACTGGGGACATTACACACATGACTGATCTTGGGACCTTTATCTAACCATCTTCATCTCAACTAACTTTTGAGATCTTCCAAATCTGATCTAAACTTCAGATTTCTATTCATATCGATGTCCATGGACTTTTAATCCATCATCCCGAAACTCTTAAGGTTCTCTGCTACACATTTTCCTTAATTAAGGAAAACCTTATCTGGTGACTACCAAACCTCTAATCATAAGAAGCATAACAATATTCTTGAATTTTGTTATGAGTTTCCTTCTGAATTATGAGCATCATGCATATCTCCTTTTTATAGGAGGTACATCATTAGAAACATATTATTTTTTATTTTTCCATACGTTTATAGATCTATTTCTTCTTTGCATAGAAATTGTTCTTGGGAGAAAAAGGTTTTCTTTATTTCTTGGTTCTTGTCATGAGGGAAAGATTCTCCTCCTTAGTTATCACCATCTTGTTTTGGATGTGCCCTTCTTCTTGGATGCAATCATGCCAATTTATTTCAAAATTGTGTTTCTCTTCCATGAGGAGGGGAGTCCATCGATGGAGTTTTGCAGAAGCTCATCCTCATCCGTCTCTACACCGATGCTTACTAGATGATCCTTCACTTTTAAAATATTTGTGAAGAATGATGAAAGTCTCATCCATCTCCATCTTCATGTTGCACAACTTGTTCTTCAAAGCCCTCTTTTGAGTAGGGGCCTTCTTCTCATAAAGATTTGTCAGTGTGTCGAAACACTCCTTTTCCATCTTCAATGGTGTGATCACTGACATGAGGTTGTACTTCATGGAGTCATATATGATCCTATTTGTCTTTGCTTGATTCTTCTTGTAATTTTTTCTTACTACATTTGTAGTGGCCTCTTCGATCATGAAGGTCACTAAAGAATCAATATCATTCTCTTCAAGGATATTGATCACACTCACCTTCCATGTGTTGAAGTTAGATGTTCCTTCGAGTCATTATTCTAATCGGATGGATATTGATGCCATTGCTTCTAGATCTTGCTCAATGCTTCAAGATCTACGGAGGCTTAGAGTGTTTGCACAAAACTAAGCTCTTGCACACCCTCGCTCTGATACCATGTTAGTGATTGAGCAAAAATATGAAGATAATTGAACTTTAAAACTTAATCCATGATAACAATGCATATAGATCTCATAAATATTCCAAAGACATAAATCAAAGGATATAACAAAGGATATACCATGGGAAAATCATCCACTGATTTTGAGGATAAAAAACCCAGCAAACAATCTTATAATATGATTGATAATTGGCAGAGAATGATTATCACACAATAGAAGATTGTCTTCTCTAAGAGCACTAGAGAGTAGAGATCAAATGGAACACTGTGATGATCTTGTCAAGTGCATAACACTTTAATAACAATTAAAATTAGGTCATACAAGGAAGATAGCGAATATTGCATGCTTCAAGTAGTTAACACTGAGAACAATGTTTTATCTTCAACCATGTGCCCTCACTGACTTGGTGTCGATTTGGAACTCCATAATTATCTCCCACATAGAAGATACATGCCCTCGATTAATTCACCGAGTTCTTAATTGGATGAATTGAACTGAACTAAATGGAAATGCATGCAAATCAATGGAACTACATGCAACTGAATGGAACTGAATGTAACTGAACAAAACTAAATGTAACTGAACATAACCGAATGTAACTGAACAGAAGTGAATGTAACTAGTGTTTTTCCATCAATGTCATCTTCAACGACCACTTGCATAAATTAAGGAGTTGATTCCTTAATTAACTGAACTTGTTTTATCACAAATAAGACTCAACTGATGCCTTATTAATTCGATTTCAGTTGGAGGCATGCATGGGAAATTCAGATTCTATCTCTATCTATGTGCTCATATTAATTTTCTCTGCATGGTCCATTTGTTTTTTCATTAATTATATATCATATCATACTCATAATAATGGTTTCGAATCAATGATCATATGTATTACCTCAGGTCATATAGTCACATGCTAAAGTAAATCACTCTAGGGGTAGCTAATCCCTAAAGGAGACTTGTAGCACCTGTTGACCATGACTAGCCATACATCACATAGTATATCTTCAATACTTAATACAACATAAGCCATGTGAATTTAATATACCATACATTCCAGACTTGATACAACACAAGTCTCAAACCTTAACATAAGGTCATGATCATAACCATAAGATCCTAGTACAAACATCTCTTTCGACTATGACAATGTCATGTGAACTTAATATAATATAAGTTATGGACTTGATACAACACAAGTATCAGACCTTGATAAAACATAAGGTCAAGTAGAAGATATGAACCTAATTACAACATAGATTTCATACTTGATTACAACATAAGTTTTAGACATTAATACAACATAAGGTCACGAAGAATAAATCTCGAAGTTGTACTCTCAATAGTTTATGCTCTAGATGATGATATATTTTATTCTCATGAGTTTACTATTGTTCTAGTATGTGTTTCTTTGGATACCTTGGAATCTAGATCAATATATGGAGTCTTTGCATCTGCACTCCCTGATCCTAAGCCTTCTCCTTTTTCCTACATGATCACTTGCACACCTCCTCTCAGTGTAAATGAAGTCGGAGATATTATGCATTCACTTGGACACTTATTTTACCTATCTGGAGATGATTTCATCTCTATTGGTTCAAATTTCAAGTCATCATATCATCTTGGAGATTATTACAACTCTCAGGAACTTTCAGTCCTACTTACACATCTTTGGATCTCAATTGTTCTACATGGTCCCAGTTTCCATCCTGTAAATGTTTATGTTTTTTTATCCAGGTGATCAGATTTCTCTTCTACCCAAGAAGAAGACTCCTTTAGACATCAACATTTAGTTTGGAGCAGCATCAACACCATCAGTTCAACATTTTTGGTTTTTATTGCATGTCCTTTCTTGAGGGAGGATTTTCCCCATGTGGTTTTCCCTCTTTCCTCAGTTCTTTGGACAAGATAAATTGTAAAAGGGTGACCATAGCCTTGTTATTGGGCCCTATATGCATATATATTTCTGATTATTTCAGAGATATCATCATAAATTCATACTTAAGGGGGGGTGTTGGGATATAATAAACCAACTTAATACTTAATATAAAATATTTAATCATTATTTGATTAATTTCCTACCCACTAGCCTAGATAGTTGGCATCCACTTGCACCACATGGTCAACACTTGCTATATATACCCTGGGAGCACTTTTTCACAATTTTGGTTTGATCCTACCATCTTTATTGACTGCCAGAATTAACAACTGCGAATTCCTGTAGATTTTGCCTTAGATTGCTTTATTCCTTCTTTTCAGTGGATAAGGTAAAGCTAGTCAACTAGGAAATTGCTATCTTTTGTGGCCAACTCATCCTCCATGATTTTCTCTCCATATTCCATGATTAGCAATCTTTTCCTTTACACATCATCACTCACTCATGCATTAGCTAATTTGTGATATCTTGGTCTAATTAGGAAATTGCTTTATTCACATATGGGAGTTTATCATATTTAGTAAGCCTTCTTTATGAGCTATCATGAGTTGTCTTCTAGCAACTCTATTTTCCTTTATAAGGATGTATTACCTATGTAATAATATCAAACAAGCATTCATGAATCAATTTTCATTCTTTATTGTGTGTTCATCATTATTCTTCTCTCCTTATGTTAATTCTCTGCAATTCTCTGTGAGGTTAATTGTGTGCCTAGATCCTCAGCTAGTTTATAGAATTCTTGCTACTATTAAGGCTTTAGAATTCTGACAATGGGAATAACTGAAGAGTGGAGGATTTGGAAAAGGAGATGGAAAAAATTCGATAAAAGCTCGATGAAAAATGCAACAAATAGGACTTGGAATCCATGGAGAAGAGATTCGGGGACAACATAGAAAGCAAGTTAGTATCCTAGAGTGAACTACTAACCCACAAAATCAACCGCGAGTTAGATAGTAATAATCATGAACTGATTGAACGGATGCAAGCGCTCCTCAACAAAAACACTACAACCATCGAAGTTCAATGTGATGCTGAGAGGATCACATCGAATTTTGTAGGTTATTGACGGTCCCTCTAGCTGACAGACCTTTGTCAGGGGTAGAATCAAAGGAGATTGATTGAGGGAACCACACGACACAACAACCTAGATTTTTTCTTTCTATTTTTAGGATCGTTTTTAGTTTTTCATTTTCTATTTTTTTTGTCTATTAGTTCTAGTTCTTTACGAACAATATAAGAATAGAACAAGATTGTGTCATTTTTTTCAAAAAAACCTCACCTCATTTTGTATAGGCATGTATTTTGTAAGGGTTTGTACTTTTATGAGGATAGTAGAAGAATTGAAGTAAGGAAGGATAATATCAAATTGACCTATTTGGCAAAGGGTCTTCCATTCATTTTGTATAATTGGGATCAAAGACAATTCAACTGACTTTCTCGTTGTCTAGTTTGGTTATATATCTTATGAAAATTATCGGATGAAACATGTTATACAACTTGACAAGAACTTTATACTCACAATGAGAACTCTATCCCTCAAAAGTCCATTTTTTGTGTTAAAAACGCAAGAATCAACCTTCAATTAAAAAAGTGATGCTACCAGTAGCAATTTTTTTTGTTTAAAGATTTAAAATATACCTATTTCTTTAGAAACCCACATTGTTGCTACCAATAACCTTAAAATCAAACAATGAGTAAAAATATAATGGCACTGGTAGAACATTGTCTTTTTGAAATGATAAAATTATAACTTATTTGAAAGCATGAACTTAACGATCAATATCATTAGTAGAAAAAAATTAAAATCAACCTCTAAATCGAAAAATAATGCTAACAGTAAAATATTTTTTAAATAACCACCCTAAAAAATAGGTCCTCCCCTATTCATGGTCATGACTCCCCCCTCTTCCATTTTTTTATATTTTTTTACATTTTTTTTTATAAATGTTTTATAAGTTTTTCTATAAAAAATTAAAACTTAAAAAAAAAACTATAAAAACATATATATATATATATATATATATATATATATATATATANTTAGAAAATGATTTTTTATTAAAAAATAAAGAATATATATTAAAAATTTGAAATTCTCGTTAAAAATTGAAATTTTTATTAATTTTTTTAAGTATTAAAAATATTGAAATTTTTATTAAAAAAAATTGTTTATTAAAATACTTTTTTTATTATAAACATAAAAAAAAATATTGAAATTTTTTTTTTTTATAAAATTTTAGAACACATTACGATAGTTTTAAAAAATAAATTAAAAAAACTAGCCTAACCGTAACCCTAACCCTCCACCACATCCTCCCCTCTCTCGCCACCTCACCCACCCCGCTTCCTCTCCCCTCCCTACCCCTTCCCACCTTGCCACCTCCCTATCCCCTCCCCTCCCCTCCCCTCCCCCTTTCCTTCCCTTCCCCCTCCCCTCCACCCTCTCCCCATCCCCCTCTCCTCCCCTCCCCTCCCTCTCTCCCTCCATTCCCCCTCCCCTCTGCCCCCTCCCTCCACCCTTCACATGCCCACTCTCCACTCTGCTGCCCCACAAGCTCCACAAGGAGATGAGGGAGGGTGCATAGGGGAGGGGGAAAGGAGCGAGGGAGGGGAGGGGAGTAGAGGGGGAATGGGAGGGGGTAGGGTTGGTTGTGGAGGGGAGGGGAGAGGAAGCGGGGTTGGGCTATGGATGCGAGGGGAGAGGAAGTAGGGGTGGGCGAGGTGGATGGAGAGGGGAAAGTGGTGGGGACGAGGTAGGGTTAGGGTTAGGATAGGTTTTTTTTAATTTATTTTTTATTTTATTTTTTAATATATTTTTTTTTAAATTATTAAGGTGTGGGTGTTAGATATAAGATTGGCATTTTCGTCCCTCATTGTGGATTGTTTTGGAGGTTTTTTCTTAAAGGTGCTTGGTGGAACTGAAGACTAGAGAGGTGCCAGCCCTAGGATCTCTCGATCTGTTGTTCTGGTGGGTGCATTTGTAGGGCTTAGTTTCTTGGCAGTGTCTGTAAACTTTCTTGTTCTTTCTAGAGCATTCTCGATCTGAATATTTCTTGTATGTTCTTGGCTCAGTTATTTAAGAGAATTTCTTTCTCACTTGTGGTGCCAGCAAGTCTGCTAAGGGTGTCTATCTTCTTGAGTGCATACCTCTGGTGAGTCCTTTCTAGGTTGGAAGAACTTACCACTCAAGTCTTGTTCTGGTGGCCTGTGCCTTATGGATTCCAGAGGGGATCCACCATTGCCCATTCCTCCTAACATTGATGCATTCAAGAGATTGATTGTTGCCTGTGGCAAGAGGAAAGGGGATCCTTCGCAGAAATTTGTTAAGAAAGTAGACACCCCCTCAGTTGAACTTCCTGTTGAACGGACTTTCCAAACGAATCTAAACCTATCTGAGCGTGGGCTTATTGGGAAATTCATAGGTCTCTAGCCTTATCCAAAGGCTATTAATGGTTGGCTATAGAAAACCTGGAGGCCCTTAGTCTCTGAAGGTATTCGAAATCACTTTGTTGGAAGAGATTATTATGTCTTTGTCTTCGACTCTGCAGAGGATCGCAATCTCATTTTAGAAATGATCTATACTTCATGGTCCCCCAGGGGATTTATTTGAAAAAGAGGCCTCTTGATTTCGATCCCACCCAAGATGTTTTGTCTGTTGTCCCTGTTTGGGTAAGGCTCCCTCATTTACCTTTACACTGCTGGAACTCAAAATCCCTTGAAACCATTGGGAACAAGCTTGGTAAATACATCGATAGGGAAGAAAGGAAAGATCAATATTCATGTGCAAGAATATGCGTCGAAGTTGATTTGGAGATAGGAATTCTCGAGGCAATAAATCTAACAGTAGCTGAATGGTCTCATATCCAGGAGTTATAATATGAACAAATTTCATTCAAGTGTCGTTTCTACCATGGTTACAGCCATTTTTCCCAAAATTGTAAGAAAAAATCAGAAGAGGAACTTGCAAATGAGAATGATAATTAGTGGACCCAAGTCCATAAAGAAGGAACTTCCAATCATGACCCTAGAAAGAAAGGTAAAGAAGGAAAGAATATGAAAGGAGTCAATTTTGTTGGGAAGAATCTTCCTAAACCTCAGGCTGTAGAAAACCCCAATGCACCTTCCAATCATTTTGTTGTTCTTATTTCTCCTGAAGCTCCTATTCTTGAAGAGGGTGAACTGCAACAATTCAAAGTGCAGGATGATGAACCTGGAGTAAATTCAGGACCAATGGAACAAGTTGGAGCATCTATCTCGGAACTACCTAGGGTAGGTGAATCCATGCAACAAAATCACATTTCTCCAAATGGAGTCAAATATTCTCCTTCTTATGCAGATATAACTTAGAAGAATCTTGTTGATAGTTTAGGCTCTTCTGATGAAGATTCCATTGAGCATCTTTCCAAAAAGGCCAGTAGGAGGTCTTGAAAGGAAGATTGAGAAGAAGAGGTTGAGAGGCTAAAGATGCAAGGAATCCAGTCCACCATTGAAATGTCACTTGGTAGGATCAAGAGGACTAGGCCCCCAAAGGGAGTAATTACTCCCTCTCACGTGGGTAAATAATGCAGATCGTCTTGGAATTGCAGGGGATTGGGGAACCCAATCAAAGCTGAAGGAGTCAAAGATTTAATGAGAATGGTTCATTCTAAAATTCTCTTTCTTCAAGAGACTAAGATAGAGGAGGAAGCACTTCTTCTCGTAAGTAAAACAAAATGGAAATTGAATGTTGGAAAAGCTGTCAATGAGAGAGGCACCTCTGGGGGCTTAGAAACTCTTTGGTGTGATGAGAACTTTTAGCTTAAAAGATAGTTTTCCTCCCAGCACTAGATTTTTACAGATCTCTTTCATATCTATAGTAAGATCTCTTTGGAACCCTTTAATATTTACGTTCGAGTCAATTTCAGTGACAAAAAAGAGTGTTGGAAATCACTATCATGCTTCTTAGAGTCCAACTCTCCTATAAATACAATAGTAGCTGGAGATCTTAACATTTCATTAGCCCCAAATGAGAAAAAATGTGGAATCTATGGCAAGGATCATTTTCAAGACATGGTGGAGGAGCTGATCCAAGCTTGCAATATGAATGATTTAAAACCAAAGAAAGAATGCTTCACGTGGTCCAATAACATAATTGGTTCAGCCAACATTGCTGCCTGCCTCGACAGGTTTCTTGTTAATAGCGCATTGATGGATGGGAAATTCATTATTTCATAAAAACGTTTTCCCAAAATCACGTTAGGTCATCACCCCATTTCTCTGTTGTTTGAACAAGAAGAATACCTTGGGCCAATTCCATTCTATTTCAGCCCCCTCTAGATTGAGAGAGAAGGATTTTTGTATATTGTGTCTCAAGCATGGTCTCAGTATGTTGACGGATCACCCAGTTTTATCTGGGAGCATAAACTTAAATATACTAAATATGCTTTGAAAACTTGGGTTAAAACACCTCTTAATAATCCAACTATCAGTAGGAAAGAGAGAGTGGTCTAGTTAACAGCGATTCAGTTAGGAATGGAAGAGACCAAAATCACCAAATCTCAGTTAACTCTAGAACAATTTTCTCAACTTAAAACCTCTCAATATTTTTGAGAGGAAGAGGAATACCTTCTATTGAAGTCTCGAAGTCTCTAGCTGCAGGAAGGAGATAAAAAAACTACCTACTTCCATCATCAATGCAGGGCTAGACTGTCTCGAAATCATATCTCGAAAATCTCCACTAGTGAGGGGGATATCATTAAAGGTCAATATCATCTAAAATAGGATGCAAGTAGGCACTTTCAGCTCTTGTTTTAGGAAGATGGCCTCTCTGATGGTGAAGTGTCTGCAGAATTTTTGGATAATGTTCCTTCTCTTGTCAGCATATAGGATAACTATGATTTAATGAAAACCTTCACTAAAAAGGAAATTTTGGACGTCTTCTAGGAAATGGATCCGGATAAAACTCCTGCGCCGGATGGATTTTATTTCCATTTTTATAGATTCTGCTAGAACATTATCAAAACAGATTTGATCTGCATGGTGACAGCCTTCCAAAAAAAAACTAAAGTGGGAGGGTGTACTAATTCTACATTTCTTGCTCTAATTCCAAAGGAATTTAATCCTTCTTCTTTTGATAGGTTTCATCCTATTTCATTGTGTAATGCCTCTTACAAGATCCTAGACAAACTTCTAGCCAATAGATTCAAGCTCTTGTTAGGTAAGTTGATATTTCCTCTTTAGGGAGGCTTTGTAAAAGGTAGGCACTTAGTTGATAATGTAATCCCAAGAAGCTCTTCATTCAAGTTTCCAAAGGAAGGAGAAAGAAATGTTAATTAAGCTGAATATCAAAAATTCCTTTGATCAAGTAAAGATTTCCTTCCTCTATGAAGTCCTTCTCTCTTTTGGCTTTAGCTCTGAGTTTGTGAATTTGATCAAAGCTTGTACTGATAGGCCCTGGATTGTGCCTTTAGTCAATGGTAGACGTACAAAATTTTTCCAAGCTACAAGAGGTCTTCTCTAAGTATGTCCGATGTCACCTCTTCTATACATCTTGATGGCAGAAAATATTAGTAGAAAACTTATAGCTAGAAAGGAAGCTGGTTACATCATGGGAATTAAGATTTCTAGCGGAGTGGACCCAATAAACCATGCCCTCTTCGCAGATGATTCTCTCCTTCTAAGAGGGACCTCATTGAAGATTTCCTGGGCCTTTAATGAAATTCTTCAAAATTTCTGCCTAATTTCAGGTGCCTTGATCAATAATAATAAAAAAGTGTTGTTTATGTCTAGAATGTAGATCATTCGGCAATTCTTTGAATAACAAACTTCTTGGGATTCCATGGCTTTGACAAGTGGGAGAAGATAAACTATTTGGGGCTGCCTTTAACTCTTGGATCATCTCCTCCTTATATTTTCTTGAAGTTCTAGCTAAGATAAAATCCAAAATTGCTTCTTGGGGTGGTCAATGGTTAACCACGGCTGGAAAATTGATTTTGATAAAGGCACTTCTTTCAGCACTACCTATATTTCAATCCTCTTTGTTACACACCCGTAAGTCTATCTCAACTCAGATTTCCAAATTTTTGTGAGACTTTTTTTGGAATGGTGGTAAAAGCAGTCATAATAAGATGCATTTGGTAAGCTGGGAAATCCTAAAAAGACCTATTTCAGATGGTGGATTAAAAAATCGTGACCCTAGTCTGGCGAATCTGGCTTTGGGTCACGTAAACTTATTTGGAAGCTATATGTGGACAAAAATCACCCTGTTAGCAAGATATTTAGGTTTAAATATCTTAAGGGTAGCTCTTTGAGAAATATAACAACCTCTAATACTCCCACAGGAACAACTATCTGGAATTCTTGCAGAAGAGGTATCGATAATTTCAATCAACTTTATAGAATCCCTGGAAATGGGAAGAGGATCCTCCTTTGGGAGGATAAAATCTCAGGAAATCCTTCTCTTTCCTCTATTATTTATTTAGAAGAGATTATGGACTGGTAAACTAACAAAGGCCTGCTCTGCTTGGCTGATATATGTTCTTGGGACATTGTTGGCAACTAGGCTGGTTGGTCTTTACCTGAGACTCTAGATCACCTCGGCTCCCAAAAAAATTTGTTGCTCTCCTCTCTTTCTAGTCTAGCTCTAGTTCATAGCTCCTATAAAGACAGTTAAGGTTGGGGAAAATCTAGTTTTTACACAGCTACAAAAGGTTTCATTGATTTACAAGCTTCTCACTATACAAGCTTCTCCCTTGCGATTTGGAAAACAGTATGGTCTCTGCACTGTCTTCCCAAGGTGAAATTTTTCTCATGGTTCATCTTTCACAATAAGGTGTTGACTCAAGATAATTTTTTAAAACGTGGATTCAATGGTCCTTTTAGGTTTTGTTTTTGCAAATCAGCCTTTGAAATGGCAGACCATCTCCTTATTGATTGCTTGTTCTCCAAACTAGTGTGGGAGTTGGTGCTCACGACTCTAACTTTTATGTCCCTGTGCAAAATACTGTTAAAATGTTCTACCTATCTTGGAATGAATGACATCCTCAAAATATCAATAAATATGCTGACTGGCACAAGCATTGGCACTCAATCTTGAAGATTACATTGTGGAAACTGTGGATTGCCAGAAACAATTGCATATTTTACAATCTGAACCCGAACCCCTAGATTGTGGCATTCAAAATCAAAATGTTAATTGCTGAATCAACAGGAACCACAATGTCCTCTTCTTCCCTGCCTTCTTCATTTTCAACGTGGTTGGGCTTCATCCCTCAAGGTTTGAGAAAGTCGGTTTATGTCAAACTTGTCAGCCCTCCTCCATAGTGTTTTTTGTGGAAATTTGGAATTCAAATCATTATGGATGAGTTTCTCTTCAGCGGGATTTTTTTTTTTACGGTGCATCCATGGGGAATCCTAGGATCTCAGGTGCTGGGGGTTTGGTTTTCTCTCCAGATAGATTGACCGAATTAAGCTTTAGCTAGGGACTTGTAATCATGTCAAATAACAAGGCTGAAAGTTATAGCCTCCTCATGGCTGTTGATGTATTTGTAAGTTCGGAATGTATTCACATATATATATTATGTATTGTAACCCAATGTTTATTCCAGGATGTATCTATAATATAATTGAGTCATGTTGTCATGCCCCAATGTTTCGATCGAAAGGATCAATAATGTAAACAAGTCATGTCAAGTCATTGTGGGTGACCCTCCGATTGTCTAAGGGTTAAAGTCCCTGCAGTTCCGTGGCACTAGGGTTATTAGACTCTCCTAGTAGAGGCCGGCCCTAGTAGGGTTTTAGTCATGTCAGGATTAGTATAAATAGAGAGCTGGACTCTCTATCTAACACACAACTCATACACACTCAAGTGTAGCGCATAGTTGAGGAATGAGAAGGCACTAGGGCTAGATAAGAAGAAGGTTACTATTGTCGGTAGATCACTTACTGTTTTGGGATTTTACTGTTTTTGGTGCTGATTCTATCTCTGAGGAAGTTGTGAGGTGTTCTCCATTTATGGTTTCCCCAAGGAAAAACATTGTGTTCATTGTCTCTTGTGTTTGATTGTTGTATTTGTTATTCTCTCAGTTAAAGATCCTAATAATGCTAGCTTAATGTTGAAAAACTAACATGGTATCAGAGCTAACCTCAGAAGAAGACACTGTGCGAGTACGGGAACTAGGGCTTCCTAGTTTGTGGATCTTCCTCCACATATTTTCAGCAAACGTAAGGTGGAATAACTCTCCTCCTTAGGGCGCATCTTTCTGTCGAAGCAGAATCCAATTATGAGGTTTTTCAGTTTTGGACCTATCACTACTGCTGGAAATTAGGGCTTTTTACAGAAGAGGAATTTTTCAGTGAGCCCAGGCCTATATTGATATCCTCCCCAAAATCGATGTTAGGGATAAATTTCAAGGCATTTGGGTGGACAGAACTCTGGAAAAGAAAAACCGTAATTTGCTCCTAGTCCAATACTGTGGGATTTCAGCTCCAAATCCAAATCTGACACCTTGACTTGGTAAGATCTAAATCTTTTGTATTTCCATTTGAGGTTCTCAGTTTAAATATGTCTCATCATACCAAGCTTGATGAAAATATTGATGGAGCTGATAACTTCTGAGCCTGGAAGTATAGGATCTCCCTGGTCCTAGAAGAAAATGAGTTAGACTCCTACATCCATGAGGAGGTTCCAGTTTCAAAGGGAGATGAGGCAACGGCCTTACATAAGAAGAAGATGGTTATGGCAAAGAGGATCATTGCTGATTCTATCAAGCATCACCTTATCCCACAGGTGTCCTCTCTTAAGACAGCTAAAGCTATGTTTGATTCCCTAACCAAATTGTTTGAAGGGAAGAACATAAACCGGAAGATGAATATGAGGAATCAAATGAAGAATGTGAAGATTCAGAATGTAGATACCATCCAGTATTACTTCACAAGGGTTTCTCAGATCAAGGAACAATTAGAAGCTGTAGATGAAGAAGTGGAGAATGCTGAGATTGTGATGACAACTCTGAATGGCCTTCCTAGGTCATGGGATTCATTCATCCAAGGAATTTGTACCAGAAAGAAATTAGTCAAATTCAGCAAACTATGGGAAGAATGTTCTCAAGATGAAGCACAGATAGCAGCTCGAGAAGAGAACATGGGAAGTGAAGATCAAGCTCTCACAGTTCACTCCAAGAAAGGCAGAAGAAAATCTCATCACTCCAAAGGGTAAGAATCCTCATCATAGAGATAACAGCAGAAAGGACCTATCTAGATTAAGATGTTATACATGTGATGAAATAGGAAACTTTGCAAAATACTGTCCTAAGAACAAGGTCCACTCTCATAAAAGGAAGGGGAACAAAAGAATACATCATGCTCATGCTGCAGAGGATGATGAACCTTCCAAGAAAAGAACCAGATATGAAAGTGAAGATTCTTCAAGTGAGGATGAATATGTTTTGATCTCTGCTCTCACAGGTAACATTATTCATGGAAGTGATGATTGGCTTATAGACAGTGGGGCTTCCAAACATATGACTGGATTCAAGGAATCCTTTGTGAGACTATTAGAACATGAATCACCTCACAAGGTGAAACTAGGAGATGACTACCAATATCCAATAAAAGGTAGTGGGGAATATTCCTATAAACTAGACTCTGGAAAGTCTCTAACAATGAAGGAAGTATTGTTTGTGCCAGGACTCAAGAAGAACCTCCCCTCCATATCTACACTAGATGCAAAAGGAATGAGGGTTGCATTCATAGATGGAAAAGTCATCATGTGGCCAAGAGGAAAGACTATCGATGATGCGGCGGTGATTGGAGAAAAAGATGGAAGATTGTACAAATTAAAGGGCCATCCAGAACAAGCATTGGTCCATGACACAGTAGATCCAAGTGAACTTTGGCATAGAAGGCTTGCACATGTGCATTACATAGCACTGCCAATTGTAAGCAAAGCAGTTGAAGGTCTTCCAGAATTCCAAGCAAAACATGATGGGGTCTGCAAAGGATATGCGAAAGGAAAGAATACAAAGAAGACATTTCCTAGCAGCAAAAGCAAAGCCAATGGAATCCTATAAATCCTCCACTCTGAGGTATGCGGTCCTATGTCATCAAGCTCACTAAGCGGGTATGCATATTATGATTCTTTTATTGATGATTTTTCTAGGAAGACGTGGGTTTACTTCATGAAGAACAAAGACAAAGTATTTAGCAAATTCAAGGAATTCAAAGCCTTAATCAAGAACCACACTGAAAAGAAGATCAAAACTTTTCAATCAGACAATGGCGGATAATTCACTTCGAATGAATTCAAAGAGCTGTGAAAAGATTCAGGGTTAAGAGGGAGTTGTCCACTCCTTATAATCCACAATAGAATGGGATTGCGGAATGGAAGAACAGAACTATCATGGAAGCAGCAAGAGCTATGATTCATGATCAAGATCCTCCTATGCATCTTTGGGCTGAAGCTGCCAGAACAACAGTGTATGTACAAAACCGTACTCCACATAGAGTACTTGAGAACAAGACTCTTGAAGAAGTCTTCTCCGGCAAGAAACCAGAAGTCAGCCATCTGAGAATATTCGGCTGTCCTGTGTACATACACATTCCAAAAGAGAAGAGAACAAAATTAGATCCTTCAGGAAAGAAGGGTATATTTGTGGGATACTCTGAAAGCTCGAAGGCTTACATAATATATTTCCTAGGATACAAGAAGATTGACATCAGCAAGGATTTGACACTTGATGAAGACACAACTTACAACAGGTCTAGAAAGAGACCTGTTGAAGAACCTGAAGAAGCAGAAGCACCCAGAATTCATGATACAACCATGAACAAAGAAACTCAAGAAGAAGATCGAGAATTTGAAGAACCACAAAGACCTATAGATCCACCTCTGGAGAAGAATCCTCATAAGAGGAAACCTGCTTGGGTATGAGAACTTATCCAAGGTGCAAAAAGATATGGGGCTCCAGAAGAGAATCATAGAGAAAGAAAGATGACCAGATCCTGCTCCGGGTATGTAGCATTACTATGTGATTTCATTGATAAAGAGCCTTCCAGTTACGAAGAAGAGGTAGAATGGAAAGAGTGGAAGGATGCTATGATTGAAGAAACCAATCGATCATGAAGAATGATGTTTGGGATGTTGTCCCAAGACCAGACGGGAAGTCAGTTTTAACTTCCAAATGGATCTACAAGATCAAACATGCTGCAGACGGTAGCATTGAAAAATATAAAGCAAGATTTGTGGCTTGGGGTTTCTCTCAGAAAGAAGGAATAGATTATGAAGAAACCTTTGCTCCTGTAGCTAGATACACTTCCATCAGATCGGTACTTGCTCTGGCTACAGTGATGAAATGGAAGATACACCAGATGGATGTCAAGACTGCTTTCTTGAATGGTGTAGTAGAAGAGGAAGTGTATGTAGAACAACCACTCAGTTTTGAAACACATGACAGAGAGTCTCATGTGTGCAGATTGAAGAAAGCCCTATATGGTTTGAAACAAGCACCCAGGACCTGGTACAGCAGAATTGACAACTTTCTATCTAGTTTGGGCTTTACCAAGAGTAAGGCAGATTCTAGCCTTTACTACAAGGTTGAAGATGGCAACCCAGTGATGCTTCTACTATATGTAGATGATCTATTTGTGACAGGTATGGATGGGTTGATTACTGATACAAAGAGAAAGCTTGCTGCTGAGTTCGAAATGAAGGACTTGGGGATTATGCATTACTTTCTAGGTATGGAGGTGTGGCAGAGTATAGATGGAATCTTCCTTGGACAAGGGAAGTATGCAGTAGAGATCCTGAAGAGGTTTGGGATGATGGACTGCAAGGCTATGGCCACACCTATGGCACCGAATCTGAAGCTCTTGAATGATGCTTCATTAGAGTCGGTTGATGCTATGATGTATCGTCAGATGATTGGGTCTTTGATGTACCTGACGAACATGAGATGATATATTTTCTTTGCTATGAACACCTTGAGCCAGCTCCTGACAAATCTGAGACATGTTCACTTGATTGCTGCAAAGCATATTTTGAGGTACCTGAAGGGTACAGTTGATTATGGGCTCAAGTACAATGTGAATCGGAAGATTAACCTGGAGGGTTATGTTGATTCAGATTGGGCAGGAACTGCCATCGATAGGAAGAGCACTTCAGGGTGTTGCTTCAGTATGGGATCAGGTGTGATCTCTTGGTTTAGCAGGAAGCAATCCTATGTGGCACTGAGTACAGCTGAAGCAGAGTATGTCACAGCTTGTTCATCTAGTTGTGAGGCAGTATGGATGAGGAAGCTACTGTCTGATTTATTTGATCTCCAGTTGGATGCTACTTATATACATTGTGACAACTAGAGTTGCATGAAGTTGTCATAGAATCCAGTGTTCCATGACAAGTCGAAGCATATCGAGATCAAGTATCACTATATTAGGGATATGGTGTAGAGGGGAGTAGTGAAGCTCCAGTATGTTGCGACAGAGGAACAGATAGCTGATGTGTTGACGAAGCCATTATCCACGGTGAAGTTCGATTACTTCAGGGAGAAGCTTGGTGTTCTCCAGATCGAAGTTTCCTCCAAGGGAAAGTGATGAGTCCCATAGCCATTCTGACATGGTGAGAGGATTGGTTCCTTCCATGGTCAGATGTAAGGGCTGAGCCATTCTGTCATGGTGAGAGGATTGGTTCCTTCCATGTTAGATATGAGTGCTGGCCATTCTGTCAAGTAGGATAGATGTAAGGGAAATTGTCATTCTGGGAATCGAGGTACCTGGTCAGTTACTGGGAAAACTTAGTCTAGGACTGAGAAGCCATTCTGATGTGATAGAGAGATGTGTTCCCACTTGATCAGATGTAAGGGCTGAACCATTCTGTCATGGCTAAAGGATTAGGTTCCTTCCATGTCAGATGTGAGTGTTGGTCATTCTGACGAGCAGGCTGGATATAAGGGCAATTGCCATTCTCTAGGAGAATGGAGGCACCTGGTCAGTTACCAGGTATCTCAGTCGAGGACTAGGGGCCATTCTGATGTGACTATAGGATTGGTTCCTACAAGATCAGATATGAGTGCAGAGCCCTTCCATCATTGTGAGCAGGATGTGTTCCCACCTGGATGGATGTAAGTGCAGAGCCTTTTCATCATTTTGAGCAGGATATGTTGTCGCCTGGATGAATGTAAGTGCAGAAATATTTCATCATTGTGAGCAGGATGTGTTCCAGCCTGGATGAGAGTCTTTCATCATTGTGAGCAGGATGTGGTTCCGACCTGGATGGAAGAACATAGATCTTCCATCATTGTGGTAGGATGTGGTTTCGGCCTGGATGAAAGTACGGAAATCTTCCATCATTGTGGTAGGATGTGGTTCCATCTTGGGTGGAAGTACATAACTCTTCCATCATTGTGAGCAGGATGTGGTTCCAGCCTGGATGGAAGAACAGAGATCTTCCATCATTGTGGTAGGATGTGGTTCTAGCCTAGATGGATGTGAGTACTGTGCCTTTCTAATGAGTAGGTCAGATATAAGTGTTGAAGAATACCTACATGGAGGCTAGGCCTACAACCAGCATGAAAAAGGGTTGGCTTTGTAGAACTTCTTGCGACGAGAAGAATCATGAGATAGCACCTATGATGATCCAGATCAAGCGATGATCCAGATCTAGTGATGATGATCTAGAAATAATGATCTAGATCAAGAAATGATCCAGATCTAGTGATGATCCCTAGTGATGATCCAGATCCAGTGATGAGATCGAGTGATGATCCAGATCTAGTGATGATGTCCAGTGATGATCCAGATCCAGTGACGATGTCCCATGATGATCCAGATCCAGTGATGATCCAGATCTAAAGATGAAGATGACTTAAAGACGAAGATGACTTGAAAACTAGGAAGACTTGAAGATGCAAATGACGAGATGATCCAGTTGATATAGAGAAGAAGACCAGTGCTGAAAATTGTGTCGAAAGAATACCTTCCTAGTTAAGAGGGAGTGTTGATGTATTTGTAAATTTGGAATGTATTCATCTATGTATCTTATGTATTGTATCCCGATGTTTATTCCAGGATGTATCTATAATGTAATTGAGTCATGTTGTCATGCCCCGATGTTCCGATTGGGAGGATCAATAATGTAAACAAGTCATGTCAATTCATTGTGGGTAACCCTACGATTGTCTAAGGGTTAAAGTCCCCGCAGTTCCGGGGCACTAGGGTTATTAGACTCTCCTAGTAGAGGTCGACCCTAGTAGGGTTTTAGTCATGTCAGGATTAGTATAAATAGAGAGATGGACTCTCTATTTAACACACAACTCATACACACTCAAGTGTAGCACATAGTTGAGGAAGGAGAAGGCACTCGGGCTAGATAAGAAGAAGGTTACTGCTGTCAATAGATCACTTACTGTTTTGGGCTTTTACTATTTTTGGTGCTGATTATATCTCTAAGGAAGTTGTGGGGTTTTCTCCATTTATGGTTTCCCCGAGGAAAAACACTGTGTTCATTGTCTCTTGTGTTTGATTGCTGTACTTGTTATTCTCTCTATTAAAGATCCTAATAATGCTAGCTTAATGTTGAAAAACTAACAATGGCGAGTCATATTGTTAAGGAGAAAGGATACAAATCAATTAATTTTTCAGCGATTCTGAGATGTTGATTAAAGCATTAAATTCAGCTGACTACTTCAATAATTCTGCCTTGAATAAATCTCTGCAAAGAATTTGGAATATACTGAAAGAATTTGACATGGTTGTTTCTTTTCACATCCTCCAGGATCTAAATAATCTCGTTGATGCCTTGGCTAATAAAGCATGCCGGTTGTCTCAAGGGTTCCTTAGCATCAATGGAGAATCCAGTTATTTTCATCTTATTCCTTAATTGTGATTCATTAAGGTGTAATTTGTCTAAATGAGATGTTCTCTCCCTCTCTGTAAGAATTTGTACAGTCTCTAGCCCTTTCAAAGTATTTCTATTTGAATGTGTAATTGTTGATTGGCATTTTCCAAAACAGACCTATGTTCTTTCATAAAAATAAAAATTATCTGTTTAGGTTAAAAAAAAATTACTGTTTTAATAGTTTTTTTTAATTGTTAAATGTTTTTTCAATAGTTTTAAAAAAAATTATTGTTTTACTATTTTTTAATAGTTTTATTGTTTTACTATTGTTTTAATATTTTTTAAATTTTAACATTTTTTTTATTTGTCGAATGTTTTTTTATATAGTTTTTTAATTTTTATTTTTAAATCAAACAGTTTATTTTTTAATGTTTTAAACAGTTTTTTTGTTTAAATTTGAATAGTTTTAAAACTAAATTTGCTTGTTTAAAAAAAAATTTTAATTTGATGTATAATTTTTCTTTTTTTGAAAAAGAAAATACATTTGTAATAAATATTCGTTTTTTTATGTGTTAAAAAAAATTAGTAGATGAGTTTCCAAAATTTTGTAATTTTATTCGCCTCAAAAAATAGTGTGCCACTAGTAGCACCATTTCTCGATTTGGGTTTAAATTAACCACTAAATGCACCCTATAAAAAAACAAAAAACTATTTAGAGTTTTTGATAGGTTGTATAATGTGTTATGGATATAATGTAACTATTACCTGATCAGTTTACACTATTTGGTTGTATGCATTATTTTATGTATGTTTCTTTCTCCATACTAGCATGTCTATGATTGTAAACTAGCTTATAATTTCTAGAACCTCTGTGTCATAAGAGGTCCACATGATTCCATGTTTTGATATAAATATTTTTGTTGATAACTTCCAGAAATAGTATGTTTCAACCTATGAGACTGAATTTATGTCACCTAGTGTGCGGTGAGGCTCAATATTAACGATTTAGAGATTAATCGATTAAGATCAGTGTTACGAAGATAAAATAGAAAACAAAATAATAATTAATAATAGCTTAGGATAATTAATGAAACATTAAATGAAAATATTAGGACATGACCCTCCATGTAAATGGCCAACCCTATTTAAAGGTGGCCTACTCATTTGTAAAACATCCATGAATTATTATATTCATACATTCATTTCTTCAACATGGAATTCAGATACGCTTATTGAAGTCAAACAATCGGATACGAGTCTGACATTGGTATCTAATTGCTTTCTCCTCCCTTGAGCTCAGATTTTCCCCCTCCACTTTTGAGCTCATTTTTGGCTTACCCATCCACACCTTACCTCGGTCAATTCTCATCCTCTTCACAAGATTCTACACACATATCACTTCCCATTCACTCATCCAGCTATACTCATCCTCCATGCTGCCCCTCCATGCTGCCGGTTCTCCCACACTCCTCTTCCTGCTTCCCTCTCCCCACCTCCATTTTACCCAACTCCCTCTACTATATGTGATCTCCCTCCTCCCACTCTTGCAACCTACCTACTCCACCCTCCACACACACCTCCCTCCCACCTACACTTCTCTCCCTCCTCACACTCTCGCAACATATCCACTCAACCCTCTATGTACACCTCCTTTCCCTTTCAGCGACACACTCCTCCTCCACTACATCCATGTTGCTCCAAACCCCTCTTCATTGCTACCCATCACACAACCTTTTCCCTGCTCATTCAACGTGCAGTCCACCACCATGCCCTCACACCTATGTCGCCCTCTCCTCCACTCATCGTCCTTCGCTGCTACCCCTTCCACTCCTCACAACCACCAACTTGTTTTTCCAGTGACCACTCCCCACCTTCTCCACGTGAACTCTAAAATTTTAATCAAAATCTCAAATATTATATAAACATTATATTAATATTTGATTTTTTATTAAAAGTAAAAGTAAAAGTAAAATATAATATAATATAATAAATTCTTCTTATTATTATTAATTATTGTTATTATTATTATATTTATCTTTTTATTTCATTACCAACTTCATAATAAAAAAATAATAATATAATAATATTATTTTGAATAATAATTTTAATTATAGATTTTAATTTTTACTTTTCCAACTGAAGACATTAATTATCTTTTCACTTCCCACAAAGTCAAAATAGTGTCCAAATACACACCTCTACATACCATGACCAAGACCATGGTTGAATTACAAGACCAAATCGATAAGTTGGAGAAGGACATCAAGGCCCTCGTCGCCAACCAAAAAATTTGGAAGGAAGAAAAGAAAAATAACAATGTAGTTCTTAAGAAAAAAATCAAAGACGAAGTTGTGCTGGTATTAGAAAGAAGAAAAAATGAAAAATTGGACATCATGGACAAGAAATAAAAAGACTCGGATGAAAAAATGAGTAGCATGGCACAAGAAATAAACACCATAACACATAAATTGATCACCATGATGCAAAACCATAATACATTAATGGAAGTGTTACAAAAACTAATGCCTAGTACAAACCATGTCAACATTCTAGACATGTTATATTCCTCATCTCACATTTCTACACAGGAAACACTCTCCAAGAATCAAGAAGATTTGGATAAAAAAATATTAACAATGTGACGCATAAACAAGAGATTGAAACAAAAGTACTTCCAGATATGGAGGCACTATTAAACAACAAAATAGACGCTATCATTATGATAATAGAGAAGGAAACGGATAAAAGTTGCCACAAACAATGAAGCAGTTCAAATATGTCAGTTGCATCATCTAGTAGCTTCGAGCCACCATCAAACCGTAAAGAAAAAATCAACCAATATCATCCTTACATAGTGTACCCACCTAAGGAAAAAATAGAGTTTTCAAAATACAATGGAAGTGAAGACCAATGTGTTTCCTGGTTAAACAAAGCAGAGGAGTAATTCGACATATACACTATTACATCTAGCGAAGAGAAGATGAAATATGCATCAATGCATATGGAATAGTACACCTATAATTGGTACATGTGGTGGAAGGGAGACAATTTTTCCTACACCAGGAACTTGTCCAATAATGATTTTTTTTAAAGGTTTCAAGGAATCGTAGAAGATTATTTTTTCAGAAAGCTTACCAAATTACAACATGAAGGAAGCATTGAGGAATTCACACATTAGTGGGAATCCTTGTTGACACAAGTATTTGGGTTATCTGACAAACAATGGCTCAAAACCTAGTTAGGAGGTATGAAACCATAAGTCCAAAAATAATTAAATATGCATGACATACCAAACGTAGAAGTGGCAAGACAAAGAAAAAGAAACAAAAGATAAATTGGCGGGAATAAAAACAAGAGGCAATAACAATTATCTACGAGAAAAAGAGACACAATGTAGATATTGTGGAAATAATTGGTCACTCGGTCACCAATGCCACAAACCTCAATCATATACCTATGAAGTTTAAAATAGGTCAAAAACGTCTAACAATTACTCTGATAATATTAGAAAAAAAGAAGAAAACACATGTCATCGATGTGATGATGACTGGATCCCATGCCATAAATGTAAGGACGATCATACAGTCATTAGAGGAAATTTCAACTCAAAATGGGCCTTTTAACTTTTATTCAAATTCCATGTCATCATGTGTTAGCCAATGAAATTGCTCTAAATTTGAAATACCGTATAGGTCTTAAACACTTTTTTAATATAAATTTGGGGATAGGTATCATAAAAAAAACTACTTTATTTGTTTGTATTTTTGACATATCTCTTTGTGTTTTTACTCAAATTTCGATTGAGAGAGGTCGTTGGATGCGGAATTTAATTCCGCATCCAATGAGATCTCTCGATCGAAATTTGAGTAAAAACACGGGGAGATATGTCAAAAATACAAACAAAAATGTTGTTTTTTTCTTTTCTTCCTCCAAAATTAATAAATATTATTTTACTATTTTAACTATTATTTTATTAATTCATTTTAGGAGGCCCATTTTGAGTTGAAATTTCCTCTAATACATCGCAAAATCGTCAATGGAAAAGAAGTACAAGTCTCTGCAAAAGAAATCTTGTCCGATTCTAATATCAACACAAAATCATAGTGAATAACGACATCATACACTACTACATTTCGATCCAAAATCCGACGGAAAAATCCGACGGCGCGTGGATTTCTCTTTTTAAACTTACCAAAAATCACAAGGATACATTTTTTTTTGTAAATGTGGCCACAAGAGTCGGTGAAGCGACGGCTATTCTCATAACCGTTGGTTAAGCGACGACGCCTTTAATTGGTCAACTATTTAACATGGAAAGCGCCATCGCATGTTGGTCAAAAACTTATGAGAAGAGGTGAGGGATTTGGTAGTGCTCATGAATAGCATGCAACATGCAATGTTGTAGTTAATATAATTCCTTACCATCTTGTAGTTGTAGTTGTTGTCATCACTCATCACACTATAGTATTTGTTCGTGCCTTCCCATAACATTGGGTTGGGCTAGATTACATGGTATGTCATGGAATCTCTACTCATTTATTCCTTGCCAAATATTTTTCCTTTTACATGATTTAGGATTTGGTTTTCCGATCACCTTGAACCAATAGCACTCCATCCTAATATTTCTCCCCTTCATGAGGTGTTTTGTTGACTAATGTGTGCTAGTGTTGGAAGGAATCTATAGAAAGAGCCTACTCCCTTCACATTCGTAGGACTGAATCATGAACTGAAACACATGGCGATGGGTTGGGAATGACCGTCGGCACTTCTTGAAATCGAAATACACTATCACTCCATCAAATCCGAGAGTCGTATCCTCCATAGGATTTTTTGCCTTGGGACAGAGGTAAATGAAATCTTCATGTAGGACATGGATTATACCATGATTTTCAATGTTTAATTCTTGAATACCCTAGTAATCTCGTTAGGTGTTATTTCATGTTTTTCAATTGTTATATTCCTTTCCCCTTTAATAATAGAAAATAAAGCATTATCCTACTCCTTTTTTATTGGTGATATAATATAATTTCATATAATTATCTTCATGGACACCTCCATGCATCCAAATTTGTGCAAACCTAGCAAGACAAGTCAATCTCTCAAGTACCTCAAGATGTAGCTGATTTGGAGCAAGGAGATAACGCAATATATTCAATGATCCTCGTCTAGCTATCAATGTGAAATGAAAGAGAGGCATGCTATGAATTATTAAAGAAATGCACTTGAATTTGAAAAATGAAAGGTTTTCTTACAATGGAGATTCTACCTACATTTATATTGTTGAAAATGCCTTTTGGCACTAACAAGGTATTTGGGTTTCAATTATTATATGGACACATAATTTGAAGTCTAGACGGAAAAGGAAAATGATCATTAACATAAAAAATGCTTAAAAATCCTTTAACAATATGTAGGCATACTATTTAAATTACAATTATTTTATGCTGAAAGTATTTGAATGTCAATCAATAAATTCACTTCAACATTCCAGGTTCTTAATACGAAAACACCAATTCTATTGCATGGTGCCACGCATGCGTCATCGAAAAGGGTTGGCGATGATAACGATGATGATAATGAATATGACCTAGTCAAGGTTGTTTCACCATGGATCCTTGAACATGAATGTCCCTCCACTTTCTATTAATAAATCCAATACTTAATCTTATAAATAACGGGGGTTTAATATAAAATATGACAATATACCCACCAAATACCATGTTACAAATCCTTTTGAGTACCATGTTACAATATGTTTATCTTGTTCAGTGTCTAGATGTATATGATAAAATTCTACACAATCTCACTATGTATTTCAATACTTGTACTAACATGAATAAAAACTCCATGCTTGCACTCATAGAACACCAACTAAAAGGTGTGGCCTAAGCCTAGTGCTAGTCTTAATCTAACTCTTTGAAGGTCTACATTGAACTCAATCAAGACCACTCTAATAGTTCCACTTCTATGTTTATTACTACTCTTGACACCTTTTCTTAATCCCTTAGATGGCATTTTACCCTTTGTGGTATCTACATAATTTGAAGTGCTACTAGTCACAACTTCATTGAGCTTTAGGTCAAACTGTCCAACAATATATTGTTATTTCACCAAGCTTTGAACATCTCTAGAACAAGGAACCTAAAGAGGTATTCATTCTCGATTTTAATTATGGTTTATTATTATTTTTAGACATGAAGTGACATTATTTAAGAGAACCACTCTAGGCCAACTCTTTCTTCTCACCTTAGTTGAGCATTATGTTTTTCCTTTGGATATATGATCACATGTTGAAATACCTTATGCATTTAAAGTCATTTATCTTTCCAACCAAACCTCTTTGTATCCCTCACTATTGTTAATGACCCAAGAGGCTACTCAATTCTATCATGACCTTTTATTTACCCATACTTTCTATTTCAAAGATTAATTGACCACTCCCATCCTCAATAATGTCATTCAAAAGAACCTCATCTCCCATGACATTGTATCCTATATCCATCTCCTCACCACAACCCATCCCTATTCTTATCACTTGAGGTAGAGGTAGGTACGAAAAGAAGAGACTCATTTGTTAGGGAATAAATTTTGCACCATTACCCTTTACTTGAGGTAGGTAGGGAAAAGAAGAGCCTCATTTGTTAGGGAATAAATTTTGCACCATTACTCTTTTCCATTGGCTATTTTCAAAACATGATGTCTCTCCCTTCAATAATTTTAATTTTCTATTAAGAATATTGTATCAAAATTAACCTAATGCGTTTTATGAACCACACTATAATATTTATAAGAATTTTAAAAATGGCAAAACCCATTGCATTTTATATAGGCATTTATATTGTCCATCACATCAATTTGAATAAATGTCTTCCCCTTCATGTGTTTGGTGATGGTGAGCACAACATTTTTGTTTAAAATATTTTGTCATATTTGTGGGCATACGTTCCATTTGGGTTGACACTTTCATCCTCTGCCACTGTTGGTGTTTAGACACCCTCGACTCCTCCGAAAAGATCAAGATCGAGTCCAATGGACCCCTTATCCATTAATATGGACATTGTCTCTTTGTCGGGATGGCCTCATGTGGCATCCGTTGTGTAACCCCAAAAAATACCCACGGCAATAAACTGCACCCAACCCTCGATCCAAAGACTATAAATATCTTGGGTGCAATATCTACAGGTTAACTTCTTTCCAAATTCAAACATTCATCCGGGTTGCTTTTCAGCTTCCAAATCGAGCTGTATTTGTGCTACATAGTCCCTTTGTCCTCTGCAACGATATTTTCCTGGGTGTGGGTACGGGTTTGGTTAGAAACAGTTTCCCAAGAGCGCGCTGGCAAGAAGAAGAGAAGCTACAGGTTGCGGAATCGCTGGTGGAGGCGGAGGATTTGGGGTAAGTTTGAAGCCATTGAATCTGCGGGTTTTTGTTGGATCATTCTCCCTTTAAGGTATGGCTGGAAAACACTATGTAGGCTTTATAGTTTGCACACCATATGTTTGATGAAATTCCTGAGAGAGCAAACCCTCACTGTTGTTTATTGATACTATTGGTACTCTTTGAATCTTTGTTGTTTATATAAAAATAATGTATTGTCTTATTTTTAAGGGGCGGTCCTTTGTTTATCTGGATGATGATGTATGTAAATCCATAGGAGTGGTCACGCACTTAGCCAGATCACATTGTTTCAGCCTCTTTCGAAGCCTCCAAATTGAAGTTCTGTGCTAACTAATGTTGATGTTTTCTATAGAAGCATAAATTCAACGCACTTGGCTCTGTGTGAAACCCATTTCCTGTAGGAAAAGTGATTTGCTTTAACTCGTATATTGAATCAAAAGATATTAAAGGGCTTCAAATTAGCCACATTTATCATGAATGGGTTCATTTGGGTGTATATAAGTATTGAATGGAATCTTTTTTGAAATATTAGATGAGGCTCAAATGGGTTTGAAACTGGATATTTTCTCTTTAGTATGACCTTGTTTACCCATCATGGCCTTGGAGTCTGTAAATAATTTTTGTTTTCCTTTTCACACAGCCCGTTTGAATTAGTGAACAACAGACAGTGATACCTGCCACTGAACTGCAATGTCAAATCCATTTTGTATCCACAGGTTAAATACATGAACACATTAACAAGGAGAGTTGAATTTGATTTCTTTTAAAATTTTAGTTTGGCTGCTGTGTTTGAAGCAGGGTCTTACTTTTAAACATCTATATTTAGTCACTAGTCGAAGCCTGATCCCAAAGGAGGGCCCATTTGTGTGATGTATTTTGAAATGGCGATGCTTTGAACTCAAACAAAACTCCATGTTTTCTAGGCACCTGTGTTAGCACCATGGCTTGGGAGGCCCTTACTTTCTGCTAACAAAATTTTGAATATCACGGTCATTCTGTTTATTCAGTATGTTCCATCAAATTGACATAAATTATAACTTGAGCCTTCCATTTCCTCAGACTGAATGTTTGGGCATTAACATATGGCTAATGAAATCGACCAAGCACCAAGGGTGTCAGAACTCTATAGAATACATGATAACCAAGAGTTTGTATACTAAAGAAAAAGCAATTGTTGATTATTTGTTGCATCACTTCGAAGGTAATCTGGCTAGAGCAAGCTGATCAACTCTGCAAGGACAACATCAAAAGTGGAAAAATAGAGATCTTGCTATGTTTAAAGTTTTAAAATTTAACTTGACCATTTGTTTCACTTTACTTTTCATGATTCATGGTGTAGAAGTTAGGAAATGAATGGCCATGATGTGAGATATTCAATCCATAGGCTGATGTTGGGAACTAGAAACATGACGTGACCCAGGATTGTTTAGATGTTGTAGAAGATCAAAGTGAATATCGGAATAAATTACTTAAATTTCAAATTCTGGGATTGATATGTCTAAAGCATTGCAAATCACTGGAAGAATTGGTTATCTTGGTTGGTTCAAGCCTCAAGGACTCCCTACCACTGTCTTGATGCAAAGACAAAAGCTGGACGTTGAATCTATTGACAACCATTATAGTCTAAATGTTACAATTCTGAGTTTTATTTTCTGATGTAAAGATTATATGCAATCCAGTCCCATTTAAATGTGGTGTATAATCTACTGTGTCAACCTTTTGTTCAAACCTAATTAATGATCGAGTCATGATTTAGTAGTTGATCAAACATTCTTCAACTGTCCATATAGTGAAATGACTCCATGAATGAATTTTTGAACTGTATAGAATAACTTAGTGCTTGTAGAAATGAACTATTCAAACTTTAAGGAAAGGAATAAAGGAGAAGAAAGGGCTTCTTGCCTTATTTTGTTGCAGGATCTTGTAGATACTTTTCCCATCTAGATGCATAAAGTATATTTAAAAATATACTAGTGTGTTGTCTTTATTGTTCAAACTTAAAAGAAATATACTCTAGATATGATAAACATGTAGCTACTTTTGATTTACTGTCCATTAAGTCTGACAGGGTCTGTGCTCAGCACATGAGGAATAATAGAAAGGATTTTAATATGCATAGTCAAATCCATAAATAGATGATTTCATAATTATCAAAAGATAAAATTGGCCAAAGTGGACTGAAACTGGATGGTTCTGACAAGTTTTGGCCTTTTCTGGTTAGAATTGATCATTTTAACTGGTTTTGAAACTTTCCGGTTTGACCACTTTTGTGCTGGCGTAGCCCCTTCCCACAAAAAAATGACAAACAAAAACTCTTGAGTCTACAACTAACCTAAAACCTACTTTTCATCTATATAATAATGTTTCAACAGTCTATGAAATTGTTCTAATTTTATTAATCAATTGGGCTTTGTGCAATAGTTCAGAAGTTTATGCAGTTAACCGAATTTACAATAATAAGTCCCCATCTTTATTTCGTTAAAGTTAATGTCTATTTTACTAGTTGGTTTAGCTGAGTGTTTTCATTTGTATGATATAAATACAATTTGTTGTTCTACAGTGTCAAAGAGAGTGTTGCAAAGATTATATGTTAGTAAAAATGAGCATAGACCCATTTGAGATTTCAACAAATGAATATGATACACCACCAGATTCTCCACATGGCACAGAGGCAACGACAGAGGCAGGCAATGAAGAAGACATCCTCAAGGAGGACATTAAAACTAATAACGAGGGGGGCACCTCTACTACTGCTACCCCTATCAACAGTGATGGAGAGGACGATGAAGAGGTTTCTCAACCTCCTCTTTAACCAATTTCCACTGCTGCAGAAGAGCCCCTCAAATCTAAAGACGAGGAGGAGGAAAACATGGATGTCGAACTCGGCAAATACCAGTCGGGGGATCCTCATTGTGAGTGACTTGAGTAAAGTCTTGTATGAAATGTTAGGTAATGTGATAGGGAACCAGCTTAGCTTGAAATTTGTTTAGGATTGCCTCCTTGTGGTATCATTTTTATATCCTCTTTGTGAATCATCTTTGCCATGACTGATTCCCTAAGGCTTTCGGCTATATTTTATAGAGATCGGGCCTTGTGAAATTCCTTTCCGCATTATAAAATGTACATGGATGGTGATTTATCTTCACTGATTACCTTTAGAGGTTCTACAATTTCATCCAAGGAGAGTTGTGGGTCACATTGGGCCATTTACATAGATTAAAGTAATTTGGAACCACATCCTGGCAGGTTTGAATTGCTTCCTTGTGCTCCTTAGATATCTCTTGGGCATGAAAAACCATTTTCTAGTCATGCATAAATACAAGGGCACTCCAAGGGAACTCATCCACAACATGTCGTAGATCATGAATTACTCCAAAAATGCTTGAGCGCTCAAGGGAAAATGCATCATACACCCTCCATAGAAGCGAAGGCACTCAAATCATCAAAGCGCTTAGCAAGAAATATCTATGATGCATAAATGAGGAGCAGCATCAATATATCATATGGCAATAAGCATCCAAACCCTCATCAGACATTAAGAATACAAAGCATCAAATCTCCATGAACATTCATAAGCTAGCATCCAAGGCATCAAATCTCCAAGAACATCCATAAGATAGCATCCAAGGTATCATGAACATGTCACCCCCATGAAATCTGTGATAAAAATCACATGTGGACAACCATGCAATATGTGGGGTAACACAGACCATCGGTGATTTTTTGCCAATGTCGAGCTTTCAACAATGTGTGTCTGTGAGAGTGCCAAGACTGACAGTAGTTTCATTCAACTGTGTAGGATGCCAAAGGGTAGTTATTGAAATCATTCGTATAGTGGACTTAATAATTACTAGGAGGTTCTTTTCAAGAATAATATCGAAAATTTGAATATACAACAAAGAAATAACCAAGGACCTAGAAAACAAGAACATAAATCATCAAGAAAGGTTAGTAGAACTTACTTCTGTGAATAGTACTTCACTAGATTACACGCCATAAGATAAAGCTCATTCTTGTGGCCAAGTTCCATGGCTGTTGCAATATGTACTAGTGTGCATTTCAAATGAAAAGGATCCCTTTCAAAAAGCCTGCACATATCAGAGAGGCAACAAGTTCATTATTTCCACAAAAGATTGGAAAGTAGGACACAAAGCACATTTCCAGAGAAATCTTGTCCATATATCACATTGCAAATAAACTTACAATGTTGTTAACTCGAAACTCTTTTGATACTCCCCACACTGATGATAATATTCTGCTTTGCACGCTATCAGATCTGCATTGTTCTTGAGTGAGTAGCTGACAGATGTTTCCTGGGAATTGAGATCACCGGGTAACCTTTCGAGCTCTGCAAACTTTGATTCAACATTCTCTGCTTTATCATACTGCAAGAGATATGCAGTGTATAGGTTAAGATAGCTATTTATGTCTTCAAAGGTTCCAAAAACAAACAAAAATGTATAGCACACCATGGGTTTGAATAAATAGGACACATTTATGCATTTCTCATCAAAGGAAAAATAGTACCTAATTCTTTATTAAACATGAATAAAATGAAGAAATCCATCCATTCTCGACACCAAACCTCAAAGATGATACTAGGCTGGCTTCTGCCAAAAATGTTAATTTCCAAAACACAAATAAGCAGAGCAATAAACTGTCTGTCCAAACCCTTAGACTAATTGAACCATGGAGAGAAATGGTGGACTAATAAGGCACGCAAATGCATCATACTAGATAGAAACAATAAATAACAGTATATGCAATATGCAATAAACATCCATTTTCCTTGAATAAACAAATTAGACTAAAAGCAAACACCAACGACACTAAACACACTGTTGGCCATGCTGCATAATTGTAACAAAAGTAGTTTTACCTTCTGCAGATGTAAGCATATGATTATTAAGTAGACACTCTAATGCATGCACACAAAATTCAAACAGCATAGACTACAAAATTACATTTTGGAACTCATAGCATTTGGGTAAGGAAAACAAGGGCATAAATCCCTGAGAAAAGTTCAATTAGAGGATGTTATGCTTGGAATTCCGAGAGCAATACTCTCTTAAAAAAAAAGGAAACATGCCATTTTAACAGAAAGGACATTGAGTCATTTTTCATATAAAATGTTTCTTACACTTTCTTAATCTAAGCCATTTCCAGGAACTCATGACCATCAATTCTCCATTTGTGGGGAAAGTAGGGGGAAAGAAGGGACTTGCCACTTGTATCACTGGATGTTTGTCCCCTCCCACAAGAAAAACACGGGCTCAGATTGCCATAATATTCAATCACAAGCACCAGCTCTGCCAGCAAATTGGTGGTAATAATCAGAGAGAAATGAGTAAGGATGCAACATAGCAGATATAGTTAGGTAATGACTAGAGACATGAACTAGGTGTGAAGGACTTTTCCAACAACATGCAACTATATCCCACAAATCTGCCCAAAAGAAATGTTGTTCTCACTCAAGCAGTCAGACTGGAAGTGTGGCAAGTCTGCAATACGAGTAACCCATGACCTCTAGCTCCAATTGGGTGGCAGAGTCCTTGGTGTAGTTTTGACATGGTTGATGACATCATAGCAGGTCTGGGAGTTGTTGATTTATGTGGTCCTCTATCTTTTTAATAGAGGTTGTTTAGTAGCCAAGGCCTTGAATAATTGCTTGGAGTGCTTGTCACTAACTTTGAGCCAATGCAGTCAAGATCAAATATGGGCACCTTTTACTTTGAGAGCCTCTGCAATTTGTATTGCCTGTCTAATATTTTGAGCTCTGGCCCACAACTTCTCATTGAATGGCTGTACTTCTGTCTTTCACCAAATCCATTTATTTGGTCTCTGCATTTCCTGTGTGCGTGCTAGTAGCAGTGTCTTGTTTGCCATATCCTAAAATAAGGGGACGTTGTTTTGGCAATAGCATCATTCCACCATTTATTCTAGCTCGAATTAGTTTTGGCCTTGGGTACTCAGTTTCAAATCAAGTTGATGCTGTTGAGTTATGTTGGGCATTTTAGATGAGAGACATTAAGCTTGTATGCTGTTTTGATAGGAGCTGGTAAGTTTTCTCCTACAGAATTGTAAAGACAATTGGTTGGTGATCAGACAAGACATCTAGAAGGCTTAATTCTTATGATCCTGGTTGCCTCTGAATCCTAATGAAGAACCCATCACATAGTAGGAGTTATAACTTCAAATTATCTTGACTGCATTTTCATGCATGCAATGCACTGTAGCCATACACAGTTACAAATTAGCCGTGTAACATTCTGTTTGCATTATGAATTTATAGGAGTGTATAATTTTTAGATTTTATTTGTATTGTCAACGGGGTCTATCTTGGGTGGTTAAAGGGGAGTGTTATCCTCCCCACCTAGGTTCAATTCCCGCTTGTGACATGCTTGCTCCTAATGGGTTGATTGGACTCTAAAGGAGTTGTTTCATGTGGATGGGGCCAAGTGAGATTCCTGGAAAGCTTTGGTGGATAGATGTCCCCTCAGTCATGGTATTTTAGCCAAGACCATTGTAATTTAACCTTACAGTACTGATTCCTCCCATTGTCTGACATTTCAAAATAAAAAAAATGTTAAACTGCAAAGCCACATTTAGCAAGCTTCACACCAACATTCTTCCCCATCAATAATGTGCCTTCCCATAGAGAGCTATTATATTCCTGAGAGGTGTCAAATTCCTTCAAGTGCCAAGGTCAATATGAGGCTGCAAGAAATGAGATTATTTAATTGTTGTCAAATTCTACTGCTACAATTGGATTCTTCCATTGTTCCATGCAAGTTCATTTCTGGTATTTTTTAGAATTGAGTTTGGGTCATAGTCCAGAATCTAGATACTTGAGTCAACCCCATACTAAGAAATGGGTTGAGGATCAAACTTGGATTAATTGTGATAAATTTCCATTTATTTATGGCTAAACCATGACCCAACTAATAATAATAGTGCTGAAAATTTCATTTGATCTTTTGGTGAAGATCCAAATAAATGTATGTGTATTTGAAAGATGTATCTAGTGTTTGAATCACAATACCAGGTGGTTTTATCTTAATAATGTAAATTGAGCTTCAAACTATCATGTAAAAGTTCATTATGATAGGTGCTTAGTGTTACAGTGCAATAACTCCCCCTAGTTTTGCAAGTTGTTGTTTTGCAATAACTCCCCCTAGTTGGTACTTGCTTCTGTCATGTCCCCTCTTTAAGATTTATTTGCATATCTAATTGGTAATGAGATATTTAACCTGAAAACATTGTAAGTTGCAAGCACATAACTGGACAAATTATATAAATTTTAACATGCTTTTCTCTTTGGATTTTGCTCAACTTACAGGGTAATCTTTCTTTTTCAAGAGCCTATTGGGTCTGTCAGAAATTACTTGCATGGAACATGGAGATAGAACATGTTCAGTTCTACATGTTTGCCAGCAAAAATGCTAGTTTGACTCTTTCAGCTGGAGGAGTGAAAGGTTAGAGAGTACAATTTGGTTTTTACTTTTGAGGTTCTTAATTTTCAATATTAATTGATCATTGCATAAATTTTCATACCGTGTACATCTCTTTAATGTTTCCATCTAAATGCATGTATGATGTTGCTTTCACCTGTAAATGCTGGAAGACAGGTCATTGCGAAGACCACTCTAACATTTCTCTAGTTCTTAATGTAGGAAGTAGAACTAATTTATCCATTGGACTGGGAAGCTACGCACTCATAAATTCATCAGATAGAGCTCTAGAGATGCCCACATATTCTTAACAAAACTCGGATATGCCCCTGTTTCCTATACTTCGAGAAGACATCCGGTCTTTAACCCCTGTGTCTTTTATATGTATTCCTTTTGTCAATCTTACTGATTTTCTACAATACTGAAATTACCTGAGCCCTCCAGGTTATTGGTTGAGAAGCATAAAACCACTTCTAGCTTGCAGGATACATTCCTAGCTGTTGTTTTAACAAAGCAGGGTAAAGCTTTGACAAATTGACAAAGCTGATCTTGTTCCCACCTTTGCTATTTTTTTTCAGTCAGCGTGGTTCTTTTGTTTCTACAAGAGTTTTCTTTACATTGAAAAGCATTATTGTATTGTTTCTACACATTTCCAAGCTCCCAAAAACATCAGAACAGCAGGCTTGAGTTTTGGAGATGCCAGGAGTAGTTACCATGCAACTAGGCAATGTAGCCATGGTTGTGATCTATAATACAGAGTGACTTGGAGCTATTGTTTATAAAACACAACTGTGACCAACAAGAATACTGTTGATGAATCTGATGGGCCTCTTTGCTTTTCCTTCTGTACTAGTCATTTTTTCATTCACCCAAAAAATTCAGAGTAAATCCATGTTTATGTTCTCTTTGAAATTTCTCTCTTGCTGGAAGCCATCTCTGCATTCAATCAATGCCTTCTATAATCTTGTCATTTCAAAGGACAAAATAGAGTTAAAAGTGCCAGTTTTTAAATAGATAAATACCCTCCAGTAAAGTAATAGATTGTAATGACTTGCTTATCATCCTGAATGAGCAATCAAAGGACCCCAAAAGAAGTTTGATCTCATTGAAGCCATGCTGGCCCTAAATCTATAAAATGCTATGTCGTGCAATTTAGATCATGTGACAGATATTATTCCCACAGTCCTAGAGATAGAGAAGCACACATGGAGCTAATTTGCTGTGCATCAACCAAAATATAGTGGACCCAATTTGAGATGAGTTCAAAAACTGTTATGCATTTGATATTTACCGACTGTCCACTACATCTCCATTTTTAACCTTCATCTATGTGCATTTTTATCTTCATGCATGTGTTCACAGGATAAATTGTTCTCAAGTTGCACTTAACAAAATTGCTCAAATTTTTCACATTAAACTCCCCAATGAATAATGATTCCCCAGATCAAGTTGTGGGCCTTTTGGGCAGCTTCTTGCTTGTGAAAGAATGCAGTGTTTCGGTCACCTTCTTGTAGCCATATCACCCTACTTTTCATATGCCTATGATCCCCTTCCCAAAGCCAAATGTGTGCTCTGTTCCTTTTCCAATGGAGAGATTTTCTCTGTCTCGTCTAGAGTAGGATTGGTGCGACAGGCCTTTCATGCAAGTTGAAGAGTTGTTGTTCTATTGGTTGTAGCTTAGCCTCTGAGTCCTTGAGATTATCCCGGCTTCATGTTTTTGAAATTCTCTTAACAGTGAGCAAGTTCTTTTGGAGTTATTTCAATGGTTAACATGACATAAGATATATCATGTAAAAATCTATGTAGCAAATGGAAGGGTGGAATCCTATATTTGGTTCTTATAATTATGTGCATTTTTGTATTTTGCTTATATTCTCTCTGATAAATTTGCATGGCATCCTTAAGAGGTATTCAGGTTTCAAGAGCTTTCAAATCAATAAACATGTCAAAAGAAGAGCCCATTTATCCTTCATCAATTGCATCTGAAAAAATTTGCAGAGAAGCAATTGAAAAATCTACTCGTGTAATTGTTGATAGTGAAATGAAGAATGAAATCAAAGACGACATATCCATGATTCAGAGTAGTGATAAATATGAGGTTAGTACCTTTCGGAATAATTTATTTCTGTGAGTCTATACTGCTTTCAGTGTTCCCTAAATATGTTTATGTACCTGTGTTCAGGACATGAAGATACCCTCTCCAAAAGTTCGACAAGGATCAAGTGAAGTTCGCATTGAAGAAAGTTTGGTGGAATTGAAGGATGATGATAGCTTGAGAAAGTTGACAGTGGCAAAACTGCGTGCAATGATGAGGTAAATATCTGGTTCCGACAGAATTGTTTCTTTCTAAGGCTCCCTCTAGGGATTGCCCATTTATGTTTTGTGATCTACTAGACAGCTTTTGTGAGTATAGGTGCACTGTTGCTACTGTAGTACACTCGTTTGATTATATTATCTGGGAAAATTTGATTAAAACTGCCACTTTTATGTTCACACCTATGTTAATGTTGAAATTCTTTCAAATACAATTTCAGCACCATTGCAGTTTTGTTTTGATATATTATCATAAATGGTGCATGTGAGGATAATGGACTTGGAAGCATTTGAAGTACAAACGTTTCTGTGATATTTTCATATAACATGCCATGCTAATTTCTTTGGTTTGATCTTTAGAAGAAATGGAATTCAGCCCACTAGCCGTAAACGGGATCTCATTTTGGCACTAAAGAAAATTTCAAGAAAGGAGAGTGCAAGTAGACTCTCATTGCCAAGAAAAGATGGTCGTTATTTATTGGAAATGCATCTTACAGTACATTAAAATCATCAAATTTACATTAAATGATACATTAGAGAGCGAAGCTCCATCTTATGATGCCCTTGTTCAACAGAAGCAAAGAGAATCAACATATCAGCTTTAGTTCCAACCTCCAAATAGTGTGCAACTGTGTTAAAAATATCATCCTAGCTTGTGATCTGCGCTGCTTGATGAGACTTAAAGCCTGAAACATGAAATCTATCGAGAATTCTAAATAAACTAGTCCTATGCCTCCCCTCAAATAAAAAAGCAAGGCCTGTAAGAGAGATAGTATCCCAATAACCTCAGCCATGAAGATCCTTCCCATTATAGTATACCCATAAAATCCATTGAATGTTCTGCTACAATCCAATCCCTAAAATCTTAAGCTATATTGCAAGTCCAAAAAAGAGCTTTCTAGGATATGAGTGTGACATTGGTATCTGAGCGGTTTCTCCTCCCTTGAGCTCGGATTCGCCCCCTCCACTTTTGAGATCAGTTTTGGCTTACCCATCCACACCTTTCCTTGGTCAACTCTCATCCTCTTCACAAGATTCTACACACATATCACTTCCCATTCACTCATCCAGCTGTACTCATCCTCCATGCTGCCAATTCTCCCACACTCCTCTTCCTGCTTCCCTCTCCCCACCTCCATTTTACCCAACTCCCTCTACTATATGTGATCTCCCTCCTCCCACTCTTGCAACCTACCTACTCCACCCTCCACACACACCTCCCTCCCACCTACACTTCTCTCCCTCCTCACACTCTCACAACATATCCACTCAACCCTCTGTGTACACCTCCTTTCCCTTTCAGCCACACACTCCTCCTCCACTACATCCATGTTGCTCCAAACCCCTCTTAATTGCTACCCATCACACAACCTTTTCCCTGCTCATTCAACGTGCAGTCCACCACCATGCCCTCACACCTATGTCGCCCTCTCCTCCACTCATCGTCCTTCGCTACTACCCCTTCCACTCCTCACAACCACCAACTTGTTTTTCCAGTGAGCACTCCCCACCTTCTCCACGTGAACTCTAAAATTTTAATCAAAATCTCAAATATTATATAAACATTATATTAATATTTGATTTTTTATTAAAAGTAAAATAAAATAAAATAAAATATAATAAATTATTATTATTATTATTAATTATTGTTACTATTATTATATTTATCCTTTTATTTCGTTACCAACTTCATAATAAAATAAAATAAAATAATATAATAATATTATTTTGAATAATAATTTTAATTTTTGCGTCGAGAGGCGCTCTACAGCCCAGTATGGGGGAGATCTTGTCACGTGATGTAACGTGATGTAACCTTACTAACATGTCGGCAAAAAATAATAGTGAAAGTGAATATTATGGGGGAGATCTTGTCATGTGATGTAACGTTACTAACATGTCAACAAAAAATAATAGTGAAAGTGAATATTATGGGGGAGATCTTGTCACGTGATGTAACGTTACTAACATGTCAACAAAAAATAATAGTGAAAGTGATAGTGAAAGTGAATATTATAGGGGAGATCTTGTCACGTGATCTAACGTTACTAACATGTCGGCATAAAATAATAGTGAAAGTGATAGTGAAAGTGAATATTATGGGGGAGATCTTGTCACGTGATCTAACGTTACTAACATGTCGGCAAAAAATAATAGTGAAAGTGATAGTGAAAGTGAATATTATGGGGGAGGTCTTGTCACGTGATGTAACGTTACTAACATGTCGGCAAAAAATAATAGTGAAAGTGATAGTGAAAGTGAATATTATGGGGGAGATCTTGTCACGTGATGTAACGTTACTAACATGTCGGCAAAAAATAATAGTGAAAGTGAATATTATGGGGGAGATCTTGTCACGTGATGTAACGTTACTAACATGTTGGCAAAAAATAATAGTGAAAGTGAATATTATGGGAGAGATCTTGTAACGTGATGTAATGTTGCTAACATGTCGGCTAAAAATAATAGTGAAAGGGAATATTATGGGAGAGATCTTGTAACATGATGTAAAATTTGCAATATTGAATAACTAATGTAAAAAGTAGTAAATATTTTGTCGGCCTAATAATGTAAAGTCATAACGTTTCAAAAAATACACTCCCTATATTAATACAAACAAAAAAAATATTATATAAAAAAAAAAAATTTCTCATATTAGAGATGAAGATTCTGATCATTATTCTCAAGGAGCTATTAGAGACGAAGATTCTGATCAATCAGCTATTCCATACCATTCAAAAATGCTACCTGAATCAGACATACAAAATCTTGCTATACATTAATTAAATGAAATAGAAACATAAACATTAGAGAAGAAAACTTCCATGTACTTTTATAAAACGTGCTAGAGAAAAGATATCATGCCAACATGCCAGGAATAAAATGTTAACATTGCTCCAAATGAGCATGGAAGAAGCTGTAACAATCTTCCATCTATAAATATATATGCTTTCTTCCACTGCTCCAATGAGCATGGAAGAAAGCACATAGAGAGAGAGGGACTAATTATTCTTCTCGACAGATAGCACGCATCTTGAATGACATATACAAATTCTCTTGCCAAAGCAATAAACTTCAAGTACACAGAAAAGATCCATATCAAAACTAAGAGACAAATTATTCTTCTGATCTACAGATTAGCATGAGTCTTGAATGACAAAATGCTTGCAATCATTTTTACACATGAAAAGGTTAAAATGATATAAAGTAAAAAGTAACAGTCCTCACCAGCGTTTTGTTGTATGTATGGATGTGATATTGAAGCCAATAAGTTTTGTAAAAAAGCTCAATAGTATGTTTGCCTGCAGAAGAGTTCGCTAATCACAACATAACGCATACATATGCATACACAAAACGTGCTTATTGGTTCTTTTTACTGCAATGGTTCTCTCTTTTCTCATGTAATTGGCATAATACTACAGACTAAGTTGCGGCAATGCTACATTTTGTTAGTGTTTGCAGTTCTTTGTATAGCTTCTTTTTTATTATTTATGAAGAAATGGTTTGTTGTGGGTAATCCCCCTTTACATATACTGTAAAAAAATGTAGTCTATTAGTAAATGGGTTCCATGCTCTGTAATGTGAGCATTTTCTCGTGCATTGGAATGCCAACAAAGTTGTTGCAGATACTCCCAAAATTCCGATCCATGAACCTGCTCACAAAAACTGATATGGCGTTGAAAAGACGTTAATACCAGGTTGAACATTCTTATTAAAACAAGGTTGAAACGTTGATGTTGTAGGTAAATCTTCGAGAAACATGGCCATTCTATGTGAGGCTGTTGGAGTTGGATTAATGGACATTGCTATATGCATTGCTGGCCTTTGGTAGAATTTTCTTTAATAAAGTTTTCGAAGTTACTTTTAACGTTATAGAAATACCATCAACAACATAAATTTTTCTTTTATAGACTTGAAAGATGATTTGGTAAAGTTTCTTTAAAAATGAATGAGGGATGAAATTCAGAAAGAGACCGTGTTGAGTAATTTTAAAAAGGAATGAAGAATGAAATTCAAAGAGAGACAGTATTGAGTAATTTTTAAAAATGAATGCAGAATGAAATTTAAAGAGAGACAGTATTGAATATATATGTTTTTTCAAAAACCTGAAATTAAAATGAGTTAATTTTTTTTTTAAATGAATGAAAAATGAAATACAAAGAGAGGCAGTACCCTGAGATCTGTACAATATTATTAAAAATAAATGAAAAATGAAATTGAAAATGAGGCAGAACACTGTCAGATAGGTAAAAATAATAATAAGCATAAAAATGTGAATACAAATGGGAAAATGTTTATATTTATATCATAATTTTGAGATATTTAATTTAAAAGATAGTTTTATTAATAAATATATTTTTGAAACAATACATATAAATTTAAAATGTTTCTATTTATATCATAATTATAATTTTATAATTTTGAAATATTTAATTTAAAAGATAGTTTTATTAATAAATATATTTTTGAAATTTGCATATATATTTAAGAATTAATTCTTATTCAGTTCCAAGATAATATAATAATGCATTATATGTAAATAATAGTAAGAAGTTTAGAATTCATTGATTTATCTTATAATTGAAACTTCCATCCATTCTCGTTAGCTGTTGCAGCCATGGCTGCACTTTTGCATGGTATTTCATTCACGGGCTTCAAGAATGGATGTTATAGTGGGACACCATCGCTCTTACTCAGAGCTACTCCAAATCGTCTTTTGTCTCTTAACAGTGAGATTTCTATGATTTCCTATCCACATTTCATTTAATGGCCCCATTCAGTACGCATTATTGAATTTACATGTTTAACATTAGTTGATTCCTCGTCTTTAAACGGTGGCAATACTTTGTCTCAGGGAGAAATATCACCGTCAGAGCAGCAGAAACAGACACAAATCAAGGTTAGTCTCTCATGCCATGTTTTCCAAATATTGCTACTTTAATTTATATTGAAATTCCCACGAGGGCCCTAAATAGTCTATCTCAGTGGTTTTGAATGGCAGTGGACATTAATTTTAACCAGATGAAACTGTTTTTTTCTACATTAAGTTCAATTACGTTTTTTTTTTAACTAAACAAGAAGTCCACTTTTTCTGACTACATAGAAGAAAGGGTTAGATATTTAAAAGCCAAGTTATACCTGTTGGGCAATATATAACAATACGTAACTAAGAATGAATATACATTCAACATGTCTTACCCGTTCTTGGTTCCCTTGAATTCTCCAAGTTGTTCGGCTGCTGGAAGATTTCCTTCTTGGCGCTGTTCAACAATTTTCTTTTCCTAGATTAAAAAACGATTGTGCATTGTTGATAAACACCGAGATCCTTAACATTGTCTGCATTTTGTAATCTGTAACACTGAGAGAGATCCATAACATTGTTTGATTACATTCCAAAGATTCAGAGAGATCCTTAACACTGTCTGCATTTATATATATAGTTTGGAAATCCGTGTCTCAGTGATTATGCGGTAATGCATGATGCCTGATATAAAATTCTGTATATAATAATCATTGTTGAGTTGTGATCTGATCTTTTGATCTGTGGAATGTATCACTATCAGGCCCGAACTATGTACGAGTTCCCTTTTTTCTGATTTAATTCATTGATGATCTTCCCACCTGGTATTTTATCTCAACTCTGCTATCTATTTCGTTCTTTCTGCGTTGGTAGGTACATGATGACATAGTTTGTCTTTATTTTTCATTTTAACAATTTACTCAATCCTTAATACTTATTACATACATCATGATAATCCTCATAATTATATTTGTGTTTTCAAGTTAACCTATTCCTCACAATGTTGATCAAACTCCAATTTTGTGTCACCGCCCATGACTGGAACCAACCTAAATCCAAATCCTAGGCTCTATCAAGCGCCAAGAGGGATCAAATCTCCCGAGGTGCAAACCTCTTCTCGGGTATTGGTGCTTTTCGAGGAGAGGTTTGCACCTCGGGAGATTTTATCCCTCTTGGCACTTGATAGAGCCTAGGATTTGGATCTAGGCTGGTTACTTTTCCAACTGAAGACATTAAATATCTTTTCACTTCCCACAAAGTCAAAATAGTGTCCAAATACACACCTTTGCATACCATGACCAAGACCATGGTTGAATTACAAGACCAAATCGATAAGTCGGAGAAGGACATCAAGGCCCTCGTCGCCAACCAAAAAATTTGGAAGGAAGAAAAGAAAAATAACAATGTAGTTCTTAAGAAAAAAATCAAAGACGAAGTTGTGCTGGTATTAGAAAGAAGACAAAATGAAAAATTGGACATCATGGATGAGAAATAAAAAGACTTGGATGAAAAATGAGTAGCATGGCACAAGAAATAAACACCATAACACATAAATTGATCACCATGATGCAAAACCATAATACATTAATGGAAGTGTTACAAATACTAATTCCTAGTACAAACCATGTCAACATTCCAGACATGTTATATTCCTCATCTCACATTTCTACACAGGAAACACTCTCCAAGAATCAAGAAGATTTGGATAAAAAAATATTAACAATGTGACGCGTAAACAAGAGATTGAAACAAAAGTACTTCCAGATATGGAGGCACTATTAAACAACAAAATAGACGCTATCATTAAGATAATAGAGAAGGAAAATGATAAAATTTGCCACAAACAATGAAGCAGTTCAAATATGTCGGTTGCATCATCTAGTAGCTTCGAGCCACCATCAAACCATAAAGCAAAAATCAACCAATATCATCCTTACATAGTGTACCCACCTAAGGAAAAAATAGAGTTTTCAAAATACAATGGAAGTGAAGACCAATGTGTTTCCTGGTTAAACAAAGCATAGAAGTACTTCGACATATACAATATTACATCTAGCGAAGAGAAGATGAAATATGCATCAATGCATATGGAATAGTACACCTATAATTGGTACATGTGGTGGAAGGGAGACAATTTTTCCTACACCAGGAACTTGTCCAATAATGATTTTTTTAAAAGGTTTCAAGGAATCGTAGAAGATTATTTTTTCAGAAAGCTTACCAAATTACAACATGAAGGAAGCATTGTGGAATTCACACATTAGTGGGAATCCTTGTTGACACAAGTATTTGGGTTATCTAACAAACAATGGCTCAAAACCTAGTTAGGAGGTATGAAACCATAAGTCCAAAAAGAATTAAAGATGCATGACATACCAAACGTAGAAGTGGCAAGACAAAGAAAAAGAAACAAAAGACAAATTGGCCGGAATAAAAACAAGAGGTAATAACAATTATCTACGAGAAAAAGAGACACAATGTAGATATTGTGGAAATAATTGGTCACTCAGTCATCAATGCCACAAACCTCAATCATATACCTATGAAGTTTAAAATAGGTCTAAAACGTCTAACAATTACTCTGATAATATTAGAAAAAAAGAAGAAAACATATGTCATCGATGCGATGATGACTGGATCCCATGCCATAAATGTAAGGACGGTCATACAATACATTGTAAAATCATCAATGGAAAATAAGTACAAGTCTCTGCAAAAGAAATCTTGTCCGATTCTAATATCTACACAAAATCATAGTGAATAACGACATCATATAAATCAAGATTTGAGGACAAAGATTTTCCTAAGGGGAAGGCAATGTTACGAAGATAAAATAGAAAATAAAATAATAATTAATAATTAATAATATCTTAGGATAATTAATTAAACATTAATTGAAAATATGAGGACATGGCCCTCAATGTAAATGGCCAACCCTATTTAAAGGTGGCCTACTCATTTGTAAACCATCCATTAATTATTATATTTATGCATTCATTTCTTCAACATGGAATTTAGATACGCTTCTTGAAGTCAAACAACCAGATACACTTGTGACAATCATGGTGTAAATTAGGAATTCTTTAACAACTCTCAAATGTGATAACTATTGGAGGAATATTTGATACAAAATCATTTTTTCACTAGGAAATATGTCTTAATGATATTCATTCAGAAATTAACAAATGGAAAAAAAGAACATAAATCGGACAGTAACATATGGAATGAAAAATTGACCCCCACATCTAATGCACCTTAAATGACACACAATAGTTAACCAACGTGGTTTTTCCCAAACCACAATTCTAAATGGCTTGGCGGTTTTATACATAAGGTTCGACGAGGAGTTTCCAATAAAAACATGCCATGTGTCTAGTTTTTTCTCATTTTGAACTCTTATGAGAGAAAAATTAATGTCATGCATTTCATTGTGGAGATATCAACCTCCAACATTGATATATCGATGCACTTTTTGATTAGCTCACTACCACTTTTTATCTCACAATCATCTTTTCGACGAGCTATTAATAATAACTATTGATCTTGAGATTCACTTTACTTTTCATATATGCACTTTCACACTATCTCTTGAGTACTTTACCCATGTGTCATTCATCGTGACAGTTGATCTGAAAATAGATCGATGGTTTTTAGGTGGGTCCATCAGCTTCGGTTAATTGGTCTGGTTTGGTTCAAACAACAACTCCCAATGGCTTGGTAGTTTTGTACAAAAGGTTCGACGAGGAGTTACCACTAAAAACATGTTGTGTCTAGTCATTGAGTCCAATTCCAAATCTCTTTGTCTATACGAACTTGATTGTGGACTAGCATCATTAATCCTCATTTCCAACGTACAGCATGACGCCATTTCCAATTTGGTTTTCTTTGAGAAAGCAACATGATTTAATTTTGGCATTTGATGATTAATTATCATCTATGAGTTGACATCTATGTGCACCACTCTACAAATGACATGTGCTTATAGGTAGACCCAGTGACATTATATGATGTCATCTCAAATTCGCCCAATTTTATAAACTCTTCTTTAAACAGTTCTTTGACAAACTATATTTTGCTGAAAGAAAGAGCATCTTCTCCTTCCTCCAAGGGTTCTTTTCTAGGGGTGGAAAAAGTATATATAGACACTTTTAACACAAATTTCATAGGAACATTGGTACAAATAGTTTGTTCGCAAGTGTAAATTTATCAGAGAAAGAGTAGTCTCTCTTTCTTTAAGCTACTTTATTTTGGGGTGTTAAAAGTATATGATGAGGAGAAAGAGTGCATGTTCCTTCCTCCAATGGTTCTTTTATAGGTGCAAGGAAAATAGAAATCGAAAATTTAACAACAAATTTCATTGGAACATTGCTTCAAACAGTTTGCTAGGAAGTGGAAATTTTCACAGAGAAAGAGTGGTCGCTCTTTCCTCAAGTTGTTCTATTTTAGGGTGTTGAAAGTAGATGCTGAAGAGAAACACCATTTGTTCCTTCCTACAGGGATTATTTTTTATAGGATGGGAATATAAAATATCGATACTTTGACTACAAATTTCATAGGAACTTTGCTTCAAACAGTTTGTTGGAAAGTAAAAATTTTCTTAGAGAACGTGTGACTGCTCTTTCATTTAGTTGTTCTATTTTGGGGTGTTGAAAGTAGATTCCTAGGAGAAAGAATGGACACTCCTTTATCAAGGGATTATTTTTATGGGTGGGGAATATAGATATCAACACTTTGACCACAAATTTCATAGGTAATTTGCTTCATGTTGTTTCCTGGAAATTACAAATTTTCTCAGAGAAAGAGCGATCGTAACTTCCTCAAGTTGTTCGATTTTGGAATGGTTAAAGTAGATATTGAGGAGAAAGAGATTATTCTCCTTTTTCATATATGGGTGTGGAAAGAATATATTGGCACTTTAACCACAAATTTCATAGGAAATTTGCTTCATATCTTTTTCTAGAAAGTAGAAATTTTCTCACAGAAGGGGTGGTCGCTCCATCCTCAAGTTGTTATATTTTGGGGTGCTAAAAGTAGATACTGGGGTGAAAGAAATGCCACTTTATCTACAAGTAGGTCGATTGTGTAGTTTTGGTAATTCAGAGGATCCTATGTGATTTAGGTGAATATGGAAATCATTTAAAGAGTGCCCACCCCCTACGAGAAGCATGGGGGCTGGACGGAAAAGGAACGATTGATCCTTATATATGTGGACCCTTTTATAAAATATTCTTATCTCAGAAAGAGTGGTTGATTATTTCTCAAGGGTTTCCATTCTAGGATTGGAGAAAGTAGATGGTAAGAAGAAAGGGTGGATGCATTTTCACCAAGTATGTCTATTTTGGAGTTTCTGGAATTCATCATATCGTATAAGATATAGGTAAAGGTTCAAGAGAATTCATCACTTCAATGAATATTATGACCTGACACAGAAAGAGAACACGTACTTTCCTGATATAGTTGAATATAATTTATAATACACAAACAAACATATTAATATAATATACATACTAATTCTCATATATTATCATTATAAATATTGACAATCTTTATTCCCCAAGAAGCCATTTTAGGAAGGAACGATTGTCCCTTCCTCAAATAAACATGTATTTGGGTTTGTGGACGATGTGTTTCATATATTATTAGGAATTAGTCACTCATGGAATATAACCCTTGTGGATGAACATCCATAAATGTGTGGACCCTTTGAGGAAATAATTATCTCAGCAAAAGAGTGATCGCTCCTTCCCCGAGTGGTTCAATTTTGGAGGTGAGGAATGTAGTAGGTCATATATGTTTTAAATGAAGTCATCAATTGTTTAAAGAACATTCACTCCATTGAGACATATGCATGTTATATGTCCAAAGTAATTTTGTCCTTGCTTGATGTTGTCTAATAGAATTCATAAAGAAAATTGATGTATAATATTTAAATCTTTTTTTTAAGAAAAATATTATACTAACCGAAAACGGTACAAATATTCAAATACATCTAGACATCCCATAATGAGCATTGCTTGCACTAAAAAAAACAACATATAACCAAAGTCTACATATCACACCATTATTGTCTCCATTAACCAGGCACTAAATTGTTATCCCTCTTGTCTCTTTGCCAAGTTCGTAGACCATTCATGCCAGAACCATACCAATTAGCAGTATTGTCCCTCAAATACTAATTAAAACCAAAAGCAAGAACCAAAACCCATACATAAACACAACTACCACTATACTGAAAAAAAACACAACATGGAAAAAGGACACTAGAAATTAGAGACTCCACGGTATATCTAGGAAACTTGCAGAAGAACCAAAAGGTCTAAACTCTGAAATTCCATCCAGATCATACATAGGTTGAGAAACACTAATCCTCATCACCTTCACGCTAGCATCGATATTCTGGTGCATAGAAATGGATTCTACATGATTCTCCTTCCATTTTTGGATTGGAACATCATCACCCTCTTCCTTCTCCTGACACTCCCATAGAACATGAATGACCCATAATGTTCTTCATTACCCAATATAGGGCCATAATGTGTTCATAAATCCCAATACATGCCACTGTTCGGGTACACAGGATACTCCCAAAAGACCAAACACGTAGAGTAGCCACTCACACAAACAGATCACAGATCAACACACGGAAGTTTTGATGTGGTTAAAACCCTCGAGAGGGAAATAGTCCATGGCCCCAGCCAAATAGCTACTTGGATCAATTTATTATGAAAAAGAAAGAAAGTTACAAATGAGCTTCTCATAATTGAGCAACTAGCCAAGGACCCTCCATGCTCTTTAAATAGAGATCATGGACCAATCGAGTGTTAGGCCACGGATCAAGGGTAGGTATGATATAAAAAAAGTTGAACCGACAAATCACTCTATGTCTAGAACATATCGTTACCATTGGATTAGAATATTTACAAATGCATTACTAATGCATACTAAAGAAACACACTTTACCTAACGGATATATTAGACAAGTTGATCTTAACTAACTCCTAAGTGTCTAAATATCCTAACATCCCCCCTTAAGAACAAATTGGGATATGATTGAAGGATTTACAAAAGTGACACTATTAGGAGAAGGAATGAGGCATTAGAGGCTATCCCCCTTAATGACAAATTCCTGAACTCCTAAGATAGATCGAAGTTTAGAAAACTTCGCTTCTGTAAGAGACTTGGTGAAGATGTTTGCAACTTGATCATCTGTAGGGAAAAAGAGCACTTCAAGAACACAATCATGAACAAGATTTTTGATGAAGTGCATATGTATCTCAATGTGTTTGATGCGTTAATGTAGAACTGGATCTTTGGCGAGCTTGATGCCTCTTTAATTGTTTCACCAAAGTGGAGTAGGATGCTGCTATTCGAATCCAAACTCTGAAAGGATCTGTCGAATCCATAAAGCTTCCTAACTAGCATTGATGGCGGATGGGTATTCTTATTTTGCTGAAGAAAGAGAAAGATCTTGTTGTTTCTTACAAGCCTAGGTGGCAGGTCCAGATCCCACACTGAAAACATAACCTGTAGTAGAATTTCGATCATCAGGATCGACGGCCCAATCTAAATCCATGAAACCAACCAACAAAGGTTTCCCCCCTGTACTGTAATGAATCCCAAAATGGATTGTACCTCATATATATCTAAGTATTCTTTTTGCTGCTTTTGAGTGACTTTCATGAGGTGTTTGCATATAACGGGCAACACGACAGATGGCAAAGGAAAGTTCAGGACGGGAATGAGTCAAGTATAAGAGACTACTAACACGCTGACGATACAAGGTGGCATCTACTTCAGGTGAAGTACAAGTGGCAGAAATTTTGACTCCAGACTGGAAAGGAGAAGGGGTTGGTTTACAATATTCCATGTGAAAGCGACAAAGAAGGTCACAAGCATACTTAGAATGGGAAATAAAGATTCCTTCTTTGGTTTGCAAGACTTGGAGACCAAGAAAATAATGTAAATGTCCTAAGTCTGACATTTCAAAATTTTGCTTAAGGCTGGATTTCACATGGGTTAAAAGCTTAGGGTCACTACCAGTAAGGATAAGATCATCAACATAAAGAAAAATTATGTTGAGATGGTTTCCTTATTTCTTGGTATAGACATTGGGGTGAGGATGGAATCTAGAAAAACAACCAATCTCAAGTAGAAAACTATCCATTTTGGCATACCAAGCTCTAAGATCTTACTTAAGGCCATATAAGGATTTCTTAAGGAAACACACAAGGCTAGAGTTATTCTGAACATATCCAGGAGTTTGTTCCATGTAAATTTCATCATGTAAATCACCATGTAAGAATGAAAACTTGACATCCATTTGATGGAATTCCCAATTATGTAAGGTTGCAAGGGAAAGAACAAGGAGGATGGAGTTCATTTTTACAACAGGAGCAGAGGTTTCATTGTAGTCAATCCTTTCAACTTGGTAAAAACCTTTGGAAACTAACCTTGCCTTAAGTCTTTCGACACTTCCATCTGATGCATTCTTAGTTCTATAGACCCATTTACATCTGACAAGTTTTCTTCCTTTTGGAAGAGGTACAAGATCTCGAGTATCATTCGTCATTAAGGAACGATATTCTTCATCCATACCTGCATCCCAATCTGGATTTCCTAAAGCTTCTACAAACATTTTTGGATCATGATTCTCAGAAACTTGAGCCAAAAGAGAAGAGGCTCACTGAAACTGAGAACGTGTTCAACATTGATCTCTAGGATCACCGGCAAGATCACCAGTTGCTTCACATGTTGAACGGACCCATTGAGGAAGAAATTGTGTTGGTGCAATTGGAGGAACGTGAGCAGGAGGAGGTGGATTTTCATCCTCATTGTCATCATCAAAAACTGGAGTTGGAAATCTGTCAAGGAAGTTGGAAGTAGAAGAAGGCACAATCATCGAATCAGGCTCGCAGGCCAAAGATGGCACAATCGCCAAGTTAGGCTCGTAGGCCAAGATATTTTCATTAAATTTAACATCTCTTCTAATGATTATATCATAAGAATGTGGTTGAATAAGTCTATAACTTTTTACATCTTCATAATATCCAACAAATATGCGCTTTTCACTTTTAGGTTGCAATGCTTTCCATTTTTCATCTGAAATGTGAGCCCATGCTTCACTACCAAACACACGGAAGTGGCTTACATCTGGTTTAATTTACTCCATGCTTCTTTCGGTGTAATACCTTGTAATGCTTTATTTGGGGTGTGATTAAATAGGTAATTTGCACAATTTATTGCTTCAGCCCAAAATTGAAGACTTAGTCCCTTAGATTGGATCATACAATTAGCCATGTCTTTTAAAGTGTGGTTCTTTCGTTCAACTACACGATTTTTTTTGGTGTATATGGAACAGTGTGGTGTTGTTGGATTCCTTGTTCAGTGCAAAAAGTAGTGAAATTTTTGTTAACATATTCCCCTCCATTGTCGGATCTTAACTTAATGATTTGATGACCAGATTTTTTTTCAACAAGGGCCTTGTAGGCCAAGAACATGTTAAATACTTCGCTCTTAAGTTTTAGTAAATAAACCCAAGTGCTTCTGGAGTAATCATAAATGAAAGTTAAGAAATATTTGAAACCAGAAAAGGAAGCAGATGGAAGAGGACCACACAAGTCACTATGCACAAGCTCTAAGGGAACCGCGGCATGCCAAGACGCACGTTTGTCAAAACTATCATGATGATGTTTTTTGAGTACACAACCAGAACAAACACCATCCCTGCAAGATACCATCAGAAGACCTGTCACCATATTGTCTTTACATAGTTGTTGCAATGAGCGATAATTTAAGTGACCAAATCGCTCATGCCAAAGTTTGCTCAAGTTATCACTATGAGGAATAAAAATGGAAGGAAAAGGTGATGACCCAAAGTTGTTAAATTTGTACAACCTGGTAATATCATCAACAATTTCGGTAGCTAGGACATGTTGAGGATATTTAAAATCCTTGATTACAACTTGGTGAGGTGTAAAATTTACAGTTTTACTTTCACCAGAATGAGTGATTTGATAGACTGACAACAAATTGCAGGAAATTCTTGGAACACATAGTACATAACTAAAATGACCATTTTCTACTCGAACTGTTCTAGATCCTACAACACTTACAGAACTATCATCACCAACAAATATTTGTTTGGTGTTACATTCATGCATAGTAGAAAATATGGCTTGATCCTTAGCCATATGAAGATGATCCAGAATCAATGAGCCATTCATTTGAAAAAGAAGAAGAAGATGCAGTGTAAGAGTAACGAGAAGCACAAAGTGCATGTCCATGAGAGGTATATTCTGAAGAAAAATCTAGGCTGATGTGGTGCTTCTTCATTGTTGCTTCCAAGGATTTCATCTTCTTGAAACACTTAGATTCATCATGATTATCTTTCCCATAATAGTTGCAATGACGCTTAGTCTTCTTTAGTTTTGGCTTTGATCCTTTGTCATTTTTTAAAGAAGGCGCTGGTTGAGAAGGTTTGGGACCCTTGTTTGGATTATTATTATGAAAATTTTGTTTCTTGGGATGTTTGGACTTTTCTTTATGTTGCGACAATAAGGCTTTCCCAGATGTATCTGCATTGCTAATTATTCCAATATGTCTGAACTTATCTTGCTCTCTAATGAAGGAATCACAAAAGGATTCAAGACTAGGCTCTTGATAGCTAGTTGCATTCAATGATTCTTTCATGGAGTAAAATGTAGATACACAAACAAAATATGCAGGTCCAAGTTTGGAAAGAATATGATAAATACATTTTTTGTCTTCTCTCTTTATCTTGCATTCTTCACATAAGAGTCTAAGAGTTTTGTACTTAGATAAATAATCTTGAATGCATGAAAAATCACTTGGATTTAAAGAAATCAACTCATTTTCGAGTTGATGACCTTGAATTTCATCGTGTTTACCAAGCATAGATTCCAACTTTTCCTAAGCTTTATCAGGTTCATCAATTCTAGATATGTGGAATCGCAAATCAGTAGAGATTAACATCTCAATCAATCCATGACCTTCATCACATCTATTTGCCCATTTTATTTTCTTATCATCATTAGTGGGTTCTGTTTCTTTCTCTGGGGTAATTCTGAAAATTTCCCCACTTCGTAGAACATCATCTATAAGAGATTTCCATGAAAAATAGTTAGAAATGGTAAGTAGAATATCACAAGGGGCGGCCATACTGTAAAATAATGGATGAAAAAACAAAAACCAACTATCTAGATGAAAAGAGCTTGAAAAATCAAGTTGTTTAAAAATAATGGCATTGAAAACTAATTTTGTATGATGAAGTTATGCTTGATCAAAGAAAATGTTGAAGATGTCCCCAATAGTGATGTGGTGGATATAAAATTAACCAACTAAAAAAAAGAACCCCCCTCTTCCCAAGATGAACCTTTGACAATCACTTTACAAGAAAGTTGCTTTAAGTGAATCACTTTTGTAAAATAAGTGATTTTTGTTGGAGCATCAATACATCCTTAGTACATATCTTTTACAGGCTAGATTTATTTTCCTTCATGTAATTATATCCTATGGTTTAAGACTTAGGAGAGTTTTTTCAGCATTATAACTGGTTATTTTGGCCTATTCACACCTTCAGCAACGCCCTAATTGGTCAACCCAGCACATGTGTACCTCATTTAATGGCTTGGGGCACCACCTCCTTGAATTTTGGGGCCCTGGTTTGACTAAGTACGCTAGGGGGTGAATCTAGCCTGTTTTAGCTCTCCAAGGAGCATGCATTGCCACCTAGCGCACCCCACTCACCTTAATCTTCTCACCCATGCTTTCCTAGGACCCATTAATGACCCAACACACTTCACATGAGGTTTCGTGACTGTTTGGGCTTAGTTGGAACTCCTTTGGTCCACCTAGGGGGGTTGGGGGTCAAGTTTCACCATGACACTTGTACTTTCCCTATTGGCTACCAGAGCCACTCAAATTTCATCCAATGTATTATAAATGTGTAACATAACATCTAAATGGTGTATGATAATAATATGATCAGAAAGTAGCACCATTCATATGTGCTATTTCATGTATTTTCTATCTCTTTGATTATTTCTCTTGCACATTTTGTCAAACACTTCATCTGTGAAGTCTGTTCTAGATCATAGATCTGATTAAGAATTAAATTCTTACATGGTATCAGAGCTAGTTGGAGCTGCAAACAAATATTGTGAGGTTTGAGTTGCTGTTTAGGGCATATTTCCAGAAAACTTGAGTGTTTACTTGTAGGTTTAACAACATTTTTTTCACAGGTTGCGCAGGAAGGATGGAGAAAACTTGAGCTTTGCTTACTCCATTCAATTATTTTGAGTGTAAGGCCGAAATGGTCATCCAACTGAGGTCCAAGAGCCTCTACTGAGTCACCATGGGAATTGAAACCGAGCCAAATTTTGTTGTGGAGAAAGCTAAGTATTTTAATAGGCTTGATGAGGCCTTCGACATGCACTATCTTGGCACTTCAAGCAAACTTCTCTTTCACATCGAAAGTCTTGGCACACCGAATGAAGTTTGGGTCAAGTTTGAGTCACTATTTGGGAAGACAGATGAAATGAGAGGCCATCATCTTGAGAATGAGCTAATCTCACTGAGCCCAACTCACTACGAGACCATTAAATATTTCTTCACCAAGTTTAAAGTGCTGGTACTCCAGCTAAAACAATGTGGCATAGAGAAGAAAGATGATGATCTTATCTTGTCCATCCTTTCTAAGTTGGGGCCGGAGTATTCTGTAAATGTTTCGACATTTCACTCTAGCAAACTGACAACCAGAAATTGGAAGATGCCTGCACTGGCGATTTCATGGAGTCTTTGACTCAGGAGTAGGAAAATCTCGTACAAATGGGTACCATCATCAAATCCCAGGATCAAGCTCTTGCTGCTGGTATATCAAATCAATCCCAGAGCAAGAAGAAATATTTGAAGTAAAGGGAGAAAGAGAAGAAGGAATCAAGTTCAGAAAGCTCTAGTTCTACTGATGGGAGCTCGAAATCCATGAGGAGAAATAAGAGATAAATACCCACATGTGCTTATTTCATAGGTTCACATCTTGAGAGATATTTCTTCAAAAATAAAATGGAAATCATGACCAAGCTCCTTGAGGAGAACCACATTGCTCTTCCAGAATTTGCAAAAAGATGGGAGCACAAGCAAGGAAATGGTAAGGCTGAGCATGCATTGGGTGCATGGATAAAACCCAATTCTGACTTCTCTTTTTCTGATAACTCTGTTTCTGATTCACATTCTGATATATCAGAACTTGAAACATCCATCCCTTCCTTGAAAAAATTCCCAGTCAGTTCATCAAAGCTTCCTCCCAAAACTAGTCATTTTTCACTAGCCTTTGATGTTCCTTATGAAATCTCTTCCCAAATCCATTCAGATCTTTCCATTTCTGATTCTGAATATGATATATAGGATGATATACAGCCTATGACAGTCATTGACTCATTTTCCCAACCATCTCATGACCAAAAGACCCATCAACCCTCAAGTTCACTAGTTGGAAATTCAGAAAATTGTCTAGTTTCCAATGCTGTGTCTCTTGTATATGTTGCTGTTATGTATTGTATGTCTTTCATTGGTTGGACAGACATATCATTGGCCTTCATGGGACTGCTGTTCCATATGTCTGGACTTTCCTTCACCATTCATGGTTTGAATCTCAAGTCTCCAGACCTTCCAGGTTCACTGAATTGTAATTGTGATCTAGTTGCTCACTCTTCTCTTCCTATGGATCCATTCACTCATGGAGACACCATACCTTTGATATTTTCTTCTGTGTATGACATCTATTCTGATATTTCAGAGCCTCATGAGCTTTTTTATAGATTTGTGAATATTCTTCATCATATTGGGAGAAAGATTCATGGATTTATTCATGATACGACAACTACACATAATGCAGATTTTGTTGGATCTTTTGATGTTATTTGGGAAAGAGTTTGCAGAGATATATTTTCCATGGTTGATTATGCTGTTAGATCAGAGTATTCTTGCATCAAAATAAATTCTTATGTTTCCCCTCCATCATCAAGTGATGACAATATAAGGGCCTCTCCACATGATCTTTGTTTACAACACTTTGATGCATTGATGCATGATCTTGGCATCTACAACATCTTCACCAAGTCCATCACCAAGAAGTTGTTCTTTCAGCTCATTCAATTGAGGAAGAGGACATATTAAAGAAATTTTTATCTTTGTCATATCCATTTTTTAGGGGAGGTCTTTCCCATGAGGTTTTCCTCCTTACCTCGGTTACATGGATAAATAAAAATTCTGTTGTAAAAGGTGACTTGTGCCTTGGTTTCCAAGGCTTTAATAAATATTTTTGATTAAAATGTTTTAATTCTATATTAAGGGGGGGTGTTGGAGTAGTAATAAATACTTAGTACATAGTTCTTACCTTAGGCTAGCTTTATTTGCCTTCATGCAATGATATCCTATGGTTAAGACTTAGGAGAGCTATTTTAGCATGATAACTGGTTATTTTGTCCTGTTCACACCTATAGCAGTGCCCTAATTGGTCAACCCAGCACATGTGTACCTCATCTAATGTATTGGGGCACCACCTCCTTGATTTCTGGGGCCCTGGTTTGACTAAGTGTGCTAGGGGGTGAATATGGCATGTTTTATCTCTCCAAGGAGCATTTATTTCCACCTAGAGCACCCCACTCACCTCAATCTTCTCACCCATGCTTTCCTAGGACCCATTAATGACCCAAGACACTTCACATGAGGTTTCGTGACTGTTTGGGCTTAGTTGGAGCTCCTTTGGTCCACCTAGGGGGGTTGGGGGTCAATTTTCACCATGACACTTGTACTTTCCCAATTGGCTTCCAGAGCCACCCGAATTTCCTCCAATGTATTATAAATGTGTAACATAACATCTGAATGGTTTATGATAATAATATGATCAGAAACTAGCACCATTCATAGGTGCTATTTCATGTATTTTTTGTCTCTTTGATTGTTTCTCTTGCACATTTTGTCAAACAATTCATGTGTGAAGTCTATTATAGCTCCTAGATCTAATTAAGAAGTAAATTCTTACAATTTTCACTTTTACAATGATGTTACTTTTAAATAGTGCAATAAAAAATAAACTAAAAGACTTAAGTGACTCATTTTTATTTTTATTTTATTTAAATGAGATGCACTTTTACAATAAAGTAACTTAAAATTAGAAATTGCATGCATTATTAAAAAATTAACTTAATAAGACTTGAACTCAAGACCTATTAAGGAATAAAACAACATTGAGCCAAGTGAGCTAAGATTAAAAAGTTCGTAAAAGAAGGGAAGGAGAAAGTTTTTTTTATTCTTCTCTCTCAGTCTATGTGCTTACTTCTTTTCCTGTAAATCACACCACAAACCGAAAAAAAAAATCCATGCTTTTGGGGTTATATCTTGTTAGCTTACCCGAAAAGTCTACGTTTTCTCTATGTTTTTGATTCGCTGCGATCGCACAAGGTGCACGACAAAGAGGATATGCAGCTGAGAAAACCCTTTCCCTTTATGTTTTTGATTCGTTGCGATTGCGCAAGGTGCATAGCAAAGAGCATATGTAGACAAGGAAGAAAACAATATGAGACAAAAAAAAAATTAATAATGAAACTGATATAATATGAGATTTTTTTTAAACAAAAAATTAAAAAAACGTCATTGTAACATTATACCTTCAGATCTGCTGAAATGGGCATTTCTGGAGGAAACATAAATAGTTTTTGATGAAACCAAAACTATTTCCCAATGGAAAGGATGCTCTGGATGCAATGGAACACCTCCCACAACCCAAAAATGTGCATAAGTTCCATAACCAGAAACACTTTCAAAGTTTCAGCAACACCGGTTCAAGATCTAGATCATAACCAGAAGCGGCTCTTCATAAACGCTCTGATACCATGTTCAGGTACACAAGGTACTCCAAAAACACCAAACACCTAGATAATCCACTCACACAAACAGATAATAGATCAATACACCAAATTTTTGACGTGGTTAAAACCCTGGAGAGGGAAACAATCCACGGCCCCAGCCAAATCGCTACTTTGAGCAATTTATTATGCAAAAGAAAGAAAGTTACAAATGAGCTTCTCATAATCGATCAACTAGCCAAGGACCCTCCATGCTCTTTAAATAGAGATCATGGACCAATTGGGTGTTAAGCCACAAATGGTTGGTATGATCTAAGAGAAGTTGAACTATCAGATCACTCTATGTCTAGAACATATCATGACCGTCGGATTAGAATATTTGTAAATGCATTACTAATGCATACTAAAGAAACACACTTTACCTAACGGATATATTACACAAGTTGATCTTAACTAACTCCTAAGTGTCTAAATATCCTAACAACCACATTATTACTAGAGTAAATAACCAGGGATTCTAGTGCCTTGCTCTCTTTATGCACTTGATCTTCGTCGAACTCATCCCATAAACCCGCCTCCACCGATTAAAGCTCATTCCGGATTTCCAGTGGAAGCCCCAACTTAAATTAATGAGTTTCTCATGATGTCTTCTTTTGAGCATAGGTTATGTTATGATTTTCATCAGGGGATTTTCCTTTGGACACCCTCTACCTTCTAGTCATTCTAATGCCCTCAACCTCAATCTCCATATCCATTTCATAACAAACACATAGAATGGATCTTCCCTTCAGTAGGATAACCACAACTTGCATGCAAAGAATAAAGAAACAACGATGAAGAGGTTGGCCACTTTTCTAGTATTTAAATAGAAATATTCCATTACTCACCATTATAATCTTCATACCACCACTTATGTTAGTCCTCGAATGCCTCCCCTGATTCGCCACCTTCACTAGTCATCAGTGCGCCTAAGGCCATCCATTCCCTTACTCTCTAACCAGTGCTTCCCCTAATCTGCCACCTCTAATGCTCGTCAATGCACCTACAACCATATGTTCCCTTGTAATTACAGAGAGCTCTCTCTCCATTTCCTCCCCTAATCCACCACCTCCAATATTCATCATTGCACCTATGACCATCCGTTCCCTTGTCATTGGGTCATTCTTTATTGAATCACTACTATCTCTTTTAGGAATTATTTCTCTTTTTTTTCTCTCATTTATCATCTTATATAGAATGATAGCATACAATAATGTTATTAACCTATAGAGAATACTAGATATAATTGATAATATATACTAGTGGAAAAGATTATTGTTGGTTTAAAATAAATATTATTTTCAATGTGCTCCTATTATTTTGTATTTCAGAAATCGCTTCTGAAACAGGATCTTGGTTCTCAGCAATGTGTGGACCTCCTTTTGAATGGATTGAAAGTTGTTGAAAGGATCTCTTTTTCATATAGAAAAATATCGCATAATATCAACATTCATTATGGATGTATCATTATAAATGTTACCAAGGTTTTAAATGAAAATCTTCAATCTCCCTATCCATTAAAATGTGTAGATACATTGTCAGACGTAGTTGGTGGTTATATTCAATGGCATGCATCTAAGATCATTAACCACCTTGGAGATTCTGCTCTTCAGGAAAATGAGGAGAATGACATACTAGCTTGCACTTTGACGAGTGTAGAACATATTATAATAAGTGACGATAATTTTTCTCTTATCGTGATAAAAGTTAACTTTTTACATAAATGTTCAAAATGCAAGTATTGCATTTCCATAGGTTTTGTTACAATTGCCAATGTGACTGACGTTTTTGGGGGAACGTTTTTGGGTGCTTTCTCCTTTGGTATTCTGGTGGATGAAGTGGTGTTTTCTTGTATGGCACGTTGTCTAGGGTTAAGTAGTGTAGGTTTTGTTGTATGGCCAATTAAAATGGTCATATATTTTAATACAAGAACATTGTTTTCTATTGAAAACAATTTAAACAATAATCAATCTAAAACTACTTTGAAAGTATCAAGACAAAATCACAATATCAAGTTTGTGGGAGAGAGAGTAAATTTGATACATTGATTTTATTTAAATCCAAATTATGTTTCTTTGTCAAGTATTTTTGAAGGATACATTGTACAATTCAAACCACCAGATGTTAGTGAGTTTGGTATTTTAGTTCATAAAGTTTTCTACAATTGTGAGGATTGTGGTATATTTGAAGGTTCTCTTGTAAGATGGTCTGCAAACCAATTGCTTGAACTCAATGATGTTCCTTTGGATGTTATACTAAAAAATGTTGTTAAAAATGTAACTTTGGAATATATTCTTATTATATATTTGTTGTATTATTATTATTGTTGGTGTACCTCCTTTCGTAGATTATATTCCTCTGTTTGGAGATGACATTAATGTACTTGGAACTACAAGAAAAAATGGATACGGTGATGGTCATGTGTGTGGACCTTAAAATATCGTCACCAAAGTCACTTATGGTGATGAGCTATGAAAAAATGTTGCTATTAGTGATTTTGGTGACAATTTTTTCAATTTCGTCCCCAATTGTTTTTTTGGGTGAAAATAGTTCCTATGACAGACCTTAAATAGTCATCACCGAAGTTAATTATGGTGCCAGGCTATGAAAAATCATTGATGTGAGTGATTTTGGTGACATTTTTTAAATACCATCACCAAAACCCTTTTGGTGATGGTCACTCTTGTGATGGACCTTGAATGGTCATCACCAAAATTTCTTATGGTGATGGGATATGAAAGAAATGCCACCATAATTACTTTTGGTGATGGTTAAAATCCCGTCACCAAATCCCTTTTCATGATACCTCTTTGTGTTATTTTTTATAAGTTAATTTACTTAGGATATTTATCTAAAAGAATAACAAGCACATCAATACATCAAAGATACATAAGATACACAAGACGTTGATATTTTAATTAAGGAAACCATAAAGGAGAAAACCCCACAAACTTCCTTAGAATAGTTTTGTTACAAAGATATAATGACAATATTGAATAACCCAAGAACAATGTGTCTATAGCAACTCTCTGTCCCTCCTCTTCCTCTGTCTCCTAAAGTGCACATGAGAGAGAAAGTGAGTGTGTGACAAATGAGGAGGGAACCTCCCTATTTATATTCTTTCGTTGAGTTGTTAACTCAACCACTAGGTCAACTAGGTTACATAAATACATTTTCCTTTATTTAACCTGGGGACAATTTCATCGACTTACAATATATGGTTTACCTCGGTGACCATACACAATGATGGCATCCCCAAAGGAGTAACATGCATCCTCGATGGGGTACAACAATATACAATAATAATATACATCAAAATAGCTTCTGAAGTTACAATTACAACAACACTCTGTCTTAACTAGGAAGGTATTCTCTCGCCACAGTCATCAACACATTTGGTCATCGTCATTGAATCATCATCATCATTGTTTCCATTGACCTCATCTTATCCAATTTGTTGCATCTATCTGTCCTAGGAAGTTTCTACATAGAAAACCCTTTTTCATGCTAGGTTTAGGCCTAGACCTCATCCATGTCTTCATCATATCCACGAGCAAGTCATCGTGTAGGTATAGACTAGGACCATTCTTTACACTTAGACAACCTATATGAATGGTTATGTCTAAGCATACTACTTCACCAGGATTTTTCCCATGCGGACAACCTGTCTCATTTCCTATGTGAGATATCATGAATCTATGTTTTTTGATCTCTCGCTATTTCTAGCATAGAAACATATCATGATTGATTACGTCCAAGGATAACCTGCGAGCTTCACTAGGACTAATTACATCCAAGGACAACCTAAATGACTGATTACATCTGAGAAACCTATTATCTTCGCTAGGATTTTACGCTCATATGACATGTCTCTCCAGCTATGTTAGAAATCATCACTCCGTCTTTTGAGAGGTCTCATTCTGGATCACACCAAGTCTTTCTATCAAGTACTCGAACTTCACTCTGGCTATTTCTAGCATATAATCACATCAGGAATGATTACCTCCAAGGAAAACCTACGAGATTCTCAAGGAATTATTACATTAAAGGTTGAACCTACAAGACTGATTACATCCTAGAAACCTACAAACCTCGCCATGACTTTTACACTCGGATAACCTATATTTCCAGCTATGCTAGAATTCGTCACTCCCTCTTTCGAGGGGCCTCGATCTAGATTAGATATTGGATCTTTACTTCTCCTCTCTACACCATACAAAAATGCAATTCATATCAATCAAATCAGATAGTAGCTTTCAAAAAAAATACTACCTCACAACTATTCGAGCAAGTGGAAATATATTCTGCCTCGGCTGTACTCAATGCCAAACAAGGCTGCATCCTGCCAAACCAGTAGATCATACTAGATATCAAACTGAAGAAGCAACCCAAGGTGCTCTTCCTCTTAGTGGCGTTTCCTTCCCAATCTAAATCAACATAATCGTTCATGTTAGTCTTCTGATTCATATCATACGTGAGCCCATACTCAAATGTACCCTTCAGGTACCTCACTACATGCTTTCCAGCAACAAAGTGAACATGTCTCAAATGCATCAAGAATTGGATTAGGGTGTTCACAACAAAGAATATGGCTGGTCTTGTATTCGTCAGATACTTCAATGATCCAATCATCTAATGATACATCGTGGCATCAACAGACTCTGATGAAGCATCACATAGTAGCTTCAGGTTCGATGCCATAGGTGTGGCTATTGCCATGCGGTTCATCATTCCAAATTTATTTAGGAACCTCCACTGCATACTTTCCTTGACCGAGGAAAATCCCATCTTCCTTTTGCCACACCTCCATCCCTAAGAAGTAGTACATCATCCCTAGGTATTTCATTTCAAACTCGGTGGAAAGTATTCTCCTTACATCTTCAATGAGTTCGTCCTCTCCTGTTAGGAACATGACATCGACATATAGAAGGAGCATCACTGGTATTTCTCCTTCAACTTTGAAGTAAAGGTTGGAATCCACTTTACTCTCAGTAAAGTCTAGGCCCATCAGGAAGTTTTCCATCCTGTTGTACCATGTTGAACTTGAGGATCTTTTGCAGTCACTCCCTCTAAAGAGGAGCATCATTCTTTCTCTTCATTTTGTACTGCAGTGACAAATATATTCATGTGCTACTGATATTATATGTATCCATCTAAGGTCATTGGATACCAAGATCCTCTATTTTGAACTTTGTTAAAAAGTTTATCTTGCACCCATCTACGAACTTGTCGTCCTCTATAGGATTTCATATTCAACCTTGTAGCAAAGGCTAAGATATTCATCATTCTCAGTGATCTTCAAGCTCCTCATATAACTATATGTGTTATCCCATGGGTTCCTTCTGAGCTCATACAAGTCCTTTTTTTATTTTCACACATGAGTCTGCCTGTCATGTGTCTTGACTCCCAGTGGCTTCTCTACGTACACTTCCTCTTCGACTACACCATTCAAGAATGATGTCTTCATATCTATATGGTGTGTCTCCCATCTCATACATGCACATATGAATCTATTTGAAGTGTACCTCGCAATTGGTGCAAATGTCTCCTTGTGTTCTATGCCTTCTTTCTGTGAGAAGCCTCGTGCTACGAATCTTGCCTTGTATCCCTCGATACTACAATCTGTTTCATCCTAGATCTTGTAGATCCATATGGAAGACACTAAGGAATTCCCTTTAGTTCTTGGAACCACATCCTATAAATCATTCCTCTTGATCAACTAGTACTCTTTTATCATAGTCTCTTTCCCTTTCTTCTTGGCTACTTCTTGCTAGATGGAAGGATTTGCATCAATGATGTCACTTAATTGTGTCACATAACTAGAGTGTGTCTGAGGCCTCTTACTTTCTTTGGAATTCTCGTCATACTATTCTTTATCTTGGATGATCTTTTGTGCTCAAGATGGTATTCATTTCTCGAGGTGGATCTACCTTTCTCTTTATATTCTTCTGAATCTCTTTCTTCTGCCACATTGTCTTTGACTAGTGGAGCTTCAAATTCCTCTTCTGAACTATCGTCACTTGTTCTTCAGAACGATCTACAAGTCAAGTTTATTTGCATGATTATAAACATCTCATAATTTCCAAAACATATTAGTAGTGACAAATATATGCCACACAGTTATGCAACTATCTTAGCCAATGCTACAACATTCATCCACATCCCGTACACATGCAGTAACTTCTAGATTCCTTCTACTCCAATGTTATTAAGAGTTTTCACTAATCCTAATATGTCAACAAAGAGGTTTCAATCTAGATAAGTAGAAATTGATTTTTTTACAACATCATTGACTTCTTACCAATCATGTGTAATTCAGTAGTACAAATTGAAACACTCAAACATGCATAATACATCAACTGAATATAAACAAGTGCAGAACCAAACAATATCATGAAATGACAATTGGACACTTATCTTTGTCTTTTTCCTGGGTAGATTCCTTCTCTATTAAAGTGCATATTCCTCATCACTTGAGGAATCTTCTCTTTCTTCTTTGAATCATGAGAAGTTTCTCCCATCTTCTCTTCTCTTGTTATGAGTCAAGATTCTTTTTGTGTGCAATCTTCCCAGAGTCTGCTGAAGGTAATCAACTTCCTTCTGGCACATATTCAAGGTGGTCATAAAAATATCTTCTTATTCTTTCATTGCTTCAAGTTGTTCCTTGAGAAACCATTCTTCTGTTAGATTTTTATCATTCAAGCTAGCATTATGATCTTAGGATATTTAACTGAGAGAATAACATGCATGGTAATAAACACAAGAGACAAGAGACACAAAGAATTTTCCTCAGGGAAACCATAAAGGAGAAAACCCCACAACTTCCTCAGAGATAGAATCAACACCAAAAGTAAAACCCAAAAACATAAATATGATCTCCTGATAGCAGTAGTCTCTCTCTCTGATCCAACAACTTCTCTCTCTCACTCATGTGCCCCAATGAGTGAGTGTGTGTGTGATAAATAGAGAGGCTCACTCTCTATTTATATTCTTTCATTCACTTGAAGCCCACTCCAACATGTCAGCCTCACTTAACAATTACTTACTAGAGCCGACATCTCTAGGAGTGTCTAATAACGCTAGTGCCCCACAACTTGTGGGGACTTTTCCTCCTCCAACCAACAAGGAGGGTTATCCTTAATACAATGGTGGGGACTATTGCCCTGACTTACAATGACTCACCTAGGGTAGACTTCTCTAGGATAGTATAATAACCCTAGGGCCCCACAACTGTGGGGACTTTAACCCTTGATCAATAGGAGGGTTACCCACAATGACTTGACATGACTTGTTTACATTATAGAACCTCTCGATAGGAACATCATGACATGACATGACTCAAATACATTACAAACACATCCCGGAATAAACATTGGGGTACAATACATAAGATATATGGATGAATACATTCTAAAGTTACAGATACATAAACACTCCCTCTTAACTAGGAAGGTATTCTCTCAACACAATTTATCAGCACAAGTCTTCTTCTCTGTATCATTTGGATCATCATCGAGTCCACGTCATCTTCAAGTCATCTTCATCTTCAAGTCATATTCATCTTCAAGTCATCTTCATCATCGGATCTGGATCATCACTGGAACATCATCACTGGATCTGGATCATCACTTGATCTAGATCATCACTGGAACATCATCACGGGATCTGGATCATCACTCGATTTGGATCATCATCACTGGATCTAGATCATCACTCGATCTAGATCATCATCACTGGATCTGGATCATCACTGGATCTGGATCATCATCATTGGATCATCACTATTGGATCATCATCACGGGTGCTATCTCATGATTCTTCTCGTCACAAGAAGTTCTACAGAGCTAGCCCTTTTTCATTCTGGTTGTAGGCCTAGCCTCCATGTAGGTCTTCTTTAGTGCTTATATCTGACACTAAGTTAGAATGGCCCACCCAAGACTTACATCTGACCATGAGAGGAACACATCCAACACCATGTCATAAATGCACACCCAACACTCACATATGACCATGTGGGAACACATCCCACAACCCTGTCAGAAATACCCAGCACTCACATTCGATCATGAGGGAACACATCCCACAACCCTATCAGAAAGGATCAGCACTTATATCTAGCCATGCGGGAACACATCCTACAACCTTGCTAGAAAGGATCTGCACTTACATCCAGCCATGCGGGAACACATCCTGCGACCTTGCTAGAAAGGATCTGCACTTACATCCAGCCATGCAGGAACACATCCTGCAACCTTGCTAGAAAGGCTCTGCACTTACATCCAGCCATGCGGGAACACATCTTGTAACCTTCCTATAAAGGCTCTGCACTTACATCCAGCCATGCGGGAACACATCCTGCAACCTTGTTGGAAAGGATCTCAAACCTATGTTGAGGGTTCCTGGTAACTGACTAGGTGCCTCCATTCTCCTAGAGAATGGAATCAACCCTTATATCTAATCAAGTGGGAACACACCCCTCAATAACATCAGAATGGCCATGCACTCATATCTAATCATGTGGGAACAAATCCCATATTCATATGAGAATCGCACTCAGTCCTAAACCGAGTATTCCTGGTAACTGACCAGGAACCTCCATTCCAAGAATGGCAATATCCCTTATATTTGATCATGTAGGAACCAATCCTATAGTCACATCAGAAAGGCTTAGCACTCATATCTGAAATGGAAGGAACCAATCCTCTCACGATGACAGAATGGCTCAGCCCTTACATCTGACCATGGAAGGAACCAATCCTCTCACCATGTCAGAATGGCTCACGAACTCATCACTTCCCCTTGGAGGGAACCTCGATCTGGAGAACACCAAGCTTCTCCCTAAAGTACTCAAACTTCACTCTATCTAATGGCTTCGTCAACACATCAGCTATTTGTTCATCCGTCGCAACATACTGGAGCTTCACTGCTCCCCTCCACACCAAATCCCTGATATAGTGATACTTGATCTCGATATGCTTTGACTTGTCATGGAACCCCAGGTTCTCTGACAACTTCATACAACTCTAGTTGTCGCAATATATACAAGTAGCATCTAACTGGAGATCAAATAAATCAGACAGTAGCTTCCTCAACCATACTGCCTCACAACTAGCTAAACAAGCTGCGACATAATTTGCTTCAGCTGTACTCAGTTCCACACATGATTGCTTCCTGCTAAACCAATAGATCACAACTGATCCCATACTGAAGAAACACCCCGAAGAGCTCTTCCTACGATGGCACTGCCTACCCAATCTGAATCAACATAACCCTCTAGGTAAATCTTCTGATTCGCCTCATACTTGAGCCCATAATCAACTGTACCCCTCAGGTACCTCAGTATATGCTTTCCAACAATCAAGTGAACATGTCTCGGATCTGTTAAGAACTGGCTCAAGGTGTTCATAGCAAAGCAAATATATGGTCTTGTTGCAGCTGCAACAATTTCCCAAAATTCAAAAAATTTCAGGACCCTCCTTTTGCTTATATTAGCTTGATTTGCTTCTTTGATTTGATCCCATGGTTCTTCAGAAAGACTGTTTTTAAGGCCCGAAATGATCCACTATTGTCTTTTTGCCTTTGAATGCATTTTAAATGTTTAAATCGGAATTTTATCTGCTGGTCCTCTTGCCGTTGTGGATAGATAATCAGTTTTGGCTTCCTTATTTTTCTCCGACGCATTTGGCTTAATCAGCTGATTTGTTGCTTTCGAATCGGATCATCTTATTCTTTCGTTTTCCGCCATTGCGGACGGTAGATTATGAAGTTCCCCGATACATTACGTTTTGTTTTCGCCGATCCGTGAGTTGTGGGATTCCGCCGTTGCGGATGGAAAAGTCACTATCCTTCCGACCGTTTAGTCGTTTCTCCTTGAATGAAGTTCTTTGCCTATTGCGGATTGATTTATCCTTTATATCTCCGCCGTTGCGACTCCCGTTCCGCTATTGATCTGATGTTTTAAAGCTCCGACATGTTATTATTTGTTTCCTGGTTGTCCCTGCGGATAGATTAGTGGTTTGGCCACCCAACGTTGCAGAAGGAATTATCTTGCGTCCTCCGATCCATAGTTCTCCGTCGTCCGATAGTTTTCTCCCTCCGCTTATGTTTGTATACATATATATATCGGGTCATGTGGGGGTGATTCCATGAAGATGGGTAACACTTTTTGGCCAAATTTGGCGATGAAAACCTGATTTTTTACTCATGTGCTAGATAGAAGCCCTCAAAACGCATATATGCCATGTGAATTTTGACTTGCAGTAAGAAAACAAATTGTAGAATATTATGTTGGCTTCATAGTGATATTTTTTTAAAAATATTCCGATGTCATTTAATGTGTAAATTTTTGCATTTAATGAAATGTGTGACCTTAAAAATTTGAAGAAGCTAATAAGTGGCTCGTGTCCACGTAGAGTAATTTAATCTTCCATTAATAATTTAAAAATAAATAAATATATGAGCATGATCT